>PVIJ01002075.1:28139-129274 GCA_004024925.1 Scalopus aquaticus | reverse complement strand
CATCTTTTCGAATGTTGGGAGATCACTGAAAGAATTCTTTCTAAAAATATTAAGCGTATCTTGTTTCTCTATGAATACTTATGCCATTTTACTCTTCTTTAATGCAGGGAATATATGTTTTTGAATCTTGGCATCTAATAGAGTTATAATTTAGTAGTTGTCTAGGTAGCCTGTATTTCCTCAATTTACATTTTTATTTGCTTATTGCCTGTTAACATAACACACATACTTAATAGCAAGTTCCCTCTCTGTAGCACAGGAGTATTCTCAGGTTATATGATGTGTTTATAGTATGCACAAGCACTAAAAAAATTAAAAAATAAAAAAAACAGAAATATGTATGCTTATTTTTTAATGAAATTGTTACTGTAATTATTGCTAAAATTCTTATAAATTTCCAAAACAGGAATCTGTACAACTCTAAAAAAAGGAAATTTATCTTTAGGGAATTCATTTTTGCACTTTTCTAGATATCAGTGAAGGTGCATTTACTATTGATAGTTTCTTCTTGGCAGTTAATATTAGTACCTTATCCTGTGTGAAATGTAAGTCATTTGATGCCTTTTAGACATTGCTTTATACTCCCCATACCACCGGGGGTTATCATTTATGAAGATGTTTATATAGTCTATGTGCTACCCAACCATCATTCTCTAATCCCTGTGTGCCCCGAACTTATCAAGCAAATGTAGGGCATTTGAATCCTTACTTTACTTTCTGTTTCTCTGAGAACCCAATAGAGATAACTTTTGACACAACATAACTGATTCCATATCAAAGCCACATCAGACTGAATATGTGAAAACAGGTATTTGATACAAAAATGGCAAGTGTCATTCAATGTAGTCATTAAAAACTGAACATATCAGAACACTTCTTTAGGAAAGTGAACTGAATTTGAAAGATCATAAAATAGAGCCCTGCAAAAACATTTATGGGTAAAGAACATGTCAAAATGTTAAGTAACATTGAAGAGCTAAATCAGTAAGATAAATATGTGTTGGCAAAAATTTTGAAACAATTTTTAAAAAGTTAAAAATAGATGAAAGGACTAGAAATAAAGAGATGGGTATAGAAGAGAAGAAGATGGGAGAGAAAATAGTGGAGGAAGAGATGGAGAAGGACAGATGAAGAGTAAGAAAAGAAAACCAGACAAAGTAGGTAAAAATAGGTATAAGAGTATTGCTGTTTTTTTTCTTTACATCTAGCCCCAGATACTTCAGTATTGTACAGTTACTGATTCTATTTGTATTAAAACTTTACTATTGTGTAAACAGTCATAAAGAAATAGAACTCAAGCACCCTAACCTAATGTAAGTATGAAACTGGCATATTGCCATTGCTTTTTCAATTCATCCTGCTTGGTCTATCTTAATTCAAATATCACCTCTAAAAACTCCCCAACATGGTCAGGAATATACCATTGTTACATGATCTTTTATATATCTTCATTAATTCATTTCTTCATATATTAATTCATGAAGGCATTAGCTCATTCAGTTAACATTTATTCTTGAACTCCTACAAGCCTACAGCAATGAGACAAAATAGATATCAAATAATTTGAAAATCTGATACCCCAATGAAGACAGATCGCAATTAGAATTACAGTATGACAAGTGGTGACGAGTACTGCTTAGGTAAATAAGATATACAAAGCCAAAGAATGGAAGCTAATTCTGAAAGCAGGAACTGTTATTTCATTTAGGGTAAGATACCTCATCCTGAGGATGATGGAGCCAGCTAAAGAAAAGGACAGTCATGCAGAGATCTGGAGAGAGGAAGATGCACTCAGAATGAAGAGCAAGTAGAAGACTTTGCAGGAGAACATGGTTTGGAGAAAGTCAAGAAATTATAGTATCTGGAAAAGACTGAGGGGCTATTTGAAGGGAACTGAGCAGGGTTCAGAAGGCAGATTATGCTGAGCCTTGAAGGTCATTGGAAACAACTGAGCTTTCATTCTGGATAAAGTGAGAAGCCATAGGAAGGAGTGAATTGAAAACTGAAAGGATATGATATCTCCATCAGATAGCAAGAACTTTTGTTGTGGCAACAACAGCAAACAACAGGAAAAGTGTGAGTCCAAAACAAAGTTATTTCTCAAGTTTGTTACTTATAGCTGTACATTAGCTGTGGCTTTTCTCCATTTGGATGTAGAGGTTGAGTGAGAAACCTTTATTTGGGACAACACTGTTATAACATAAGGTGAAGTAGTTAGGTGATGTCTCTCAGCTTTTGCTTAGAAGGCATAAATACAGCCAGTACCAAAGAAAATCACATTGTCTGAATATTAATGTGACAAAATAGAATCTTTCAACAGTGAAAATCACCATAGAGAAAATTTTAAATAATTAAATCTAATTTCATCTTCCCCCTTTATCGATAATATTTACTTTTCTTTCTCCTGCATACAAATATTCTTATCCATTCCTAAAGAAAGAAAATTGCAGAAGAGTTTTCCAGTCACATCAAAATAAAATCTCAAGAACTCACAACAGTCTCTTTACCTTCTCATGATGTTAACAACAAACTGTCTTGAGGACCTGCAATCTAAAGTATGCTATTTACATCCAACTGACATGTGGGGTATCTAAAGGAAAGAGGTATAAATTAGCTACAACAAAGCCTCCATGTGGAAAAAGAAAAAAAAATGACAAAGCACCAACAACTTCAGGTCCACTGTAATTCTGAAATTCTGTTAGAAGATAAAGAAGCATGTCTCCTGGGGATGGAATATGTTTCTTGAATAGTCTCTAGTTTTTCCCCAGCAGTTACATTTCTATGGAACATTACTGTTCCTCTGGAACTTCCATTCTATGTTCTTTGGCTACATCTGGAAGGATATTACAAAATATGTTCCCTTTAACATCTGTGTAGCTTCGTCTGCCCACTTTTTCATGTATGTTTTTTGCTTCATCTTTCTCTTCTGCTCTTATCTCTTTCATCTCCTCTCCAGTTACACATATGCTAAGCCACTTCATATTGTAGCACAGTTCACAAATGTTTTAAATGTTTTCTTTTTAAGTTTTATTCTCTGTTCTTCAGATAAGTTTATTTGAATTTAATTACATAAATTTATTTTAATTGAAATTTATTTTCATTAAATGTATTATGATTTATTTTATTATGTAATACATTTTATATGCTACAATACACATTTTAATTAAACAAACTTATTGAATAAATTTATAGATTCTTTGGTTTAAACTGGTGAATTTTGATTGGACACAAATATTTAACCCATCACATTTGCTTTTAATCTTTTCAGGTTTGATTTCTTCCCTTAATAGAGGAGGTCTATATTATTTTTGTACCTATTCCTAGGACATGTTCATTATTCTGAAATAAAAGTCTTTTTCTTAGGATTCAAAATAATGCCCAAGATATAAAGGAAAGTTTATTTTGTATGGCTGGGCTGGAATTACAAATTCAGTTTCTGGTGTCAGTCTTTAACTTTCACTTTTACAGGAGCTGTTTTCTGGTAGACTTCATAGATACGCATTCTTTACTCGAACATTACAGTCCTTGACCAAAGATCTGTGGAATCTCTGTAAACTTACATGCTCATTTCCTATACGTCTCTCTCCTCCCTGGTCCTTTCCTTGAAATTTCAGCTACTTCCTATGATCTAAAACCTAATCTCTGCTTCCTCAGCTCTGCATAATTACCTTGATCTGCTTGGTCTCTTACTTCTTACATCACACCCAGGAAAATAACACTGGGTATTTAAAAGAAAAAAAAACGTAAAGCTTATTTGATACTCTTCTCTCAGAAATGAAACTTCAGTGGGTCCTATTTTCTGGAGTGGGGCTCAAGGCGGGGATTTGACTTGAGCACTTTTTTGTAGTTGATTACAACAGGAAGGCAAATTCAGTAGCAGTTACTCTGTTCAGGAGAGTACTATAAATTATAATACATTTTTTGATAA
Source organism: Scalopus aquaticus (assembly GCA_004024925.1). Taxonomy (NCBI): domain Eukaryota; kingdom Metazoa; phylum Chordata; class Mammalia; order Eulipotyphla; family Talpidae; genus Scalopus; species Scalopus aquaticus. Next base: position 125,346 of record PVIJ01002075.1, on the reverse strand, counting down.
ACCTTAGTTGTCTTTTTATCTACTTGATTGTAGTTTGCTTTATGTTGTAATGCCCTACAATAATTTTTAAGAAATATTACTAAAAATTAAGTTTACAGGGCCTCTCTGGTGACGCAGTGATTAAGTGCTACGCTATGGAGCTGTCAACAGCGGTGATGTGAGTTCGATGCCCGGCCAGGGAGATTCCCACATGGTGCCGCAGACCTCTCCTGCCTGACCTGCTTCTCCCCTCAGCAGTGTATTTCCATCGATCTGCCTGTTCTGCTCCCCACTGTGTCTCTGGTGAACACTCTCACTGCCTCATGCCTCTGGCCTGTACCCCAGCTTGTATGCATAAATAAATCTTTTTAAAAAATTACATTGCTTAAAAAATATTAAGTTTACAGATTTGTGTAAGAGTTTTTATAGTTCTGTTTGGCATTGACTCCATGATCTCTTACCTGAGTTCAAAGATGACTGATTCGGTACTTATTACAGGTCAAGATTTAACTGTCCATGGTTGCTTTTGTTTATATTTTTATTAGAATTGATTTACTTTTTTCCCATTTACAGATGAGAAAGAGTTGTATCATCCAAACCTGAATGTTTCAGAATTTCTGGGTGGTCTTTACCCTCTTTTCTGTCCTTACAAATTTCCCATCCCCTCTCCTATTCTTTTCTTGGATCATCACCTTCTTTTACAATCTTGTCTAATGTAACCAACAACAACTAAAGCATGCTAATAGCATCTGCTCCCCAACCACTTCATGTAGAACTATGCATTCATTGGGTATGTTTTTTGTCCTGCTGATTTTTGGCAGTTGACACATAAATATTTCACTACTGCACATCATGTGCTGTCATTTTCCAATTTCCAATAATTTTTCACCATACTCCATCTGTCCTTAAAACCAAAACCACATAAATATTTTGTTGTTATTCTTATAACAGCATCTTACTTCTAGTGCTCATTTCTCTGTCAATAAGTTTTCAATATGTTAACACATGATCCAAAAATCTCAGTGGATTTTTAGCAATAGAGTTTTCCTTTATCCAATATGTGCCAGGTGAATGTCAGCTGTAGTTCTCTATGTTCTCTCTAAGATCCAGGATGAAAAGCCAACACTTATCTGTGACAACACTATTATGATGTGGCAAAAAGAAGAGAGATGTGATGAAATCATGAGATGGTTCTTTAAACTTCTCTCAGCAGTAACAAAAGTAACGCACACTTATATTTCATTTGCCAAATCAAATAATATGACCAAGGCAGACATAAGAGGGATGAAAACTATAATCCTCACATAGCAGGAATTCTGTGGTAAAGGACTTTGAAGCAAGGGTACCATACAGAGAGACAATGTATATTTTGAATGGTAATTCAATGTATCACACCAGATTTATGTTTTAAAAGTATCTTTGGTTGATGTATTGAGACCAGATTTTAATAAGGCAAGGTAGAAGCAACGATATCTATTAAAAGTGTATTTAAAAATCCAGTGAAGAGATAATGGTGGCCTAAACAGAGTATGGCAGGAGCTGAAGAAGAGGTTGGTTTCTGATTTTTTTTTAACAATTAATAAAATTTATTCATTTATTACACTAGTCAACAAATTTTTACAAGTCATGTCACTGAAATAAAATTAGTCATTTCCTATCAATTTGTATGTGTTCAACATGAATACGATAGTCAAATTCTAATTTTGGCTCTAGTTTTTTTTGTAATCTGCAATAAATTGATGTTTACATCATGACATGCATGCCAATAGTAATAGGCCAATGGTCAATACCTGTAAAAAATCAAGTCATAGACTGCTTCTTAGATTTCTTTGCTTGTCTCTTGTACAGCTGTTCAGGAATAGAATGGATGAAAGGTGGTTTCCATTATGCAAAAGCACAGCCTTAAGACTCAGTTTCGAAGAGTCTAGAAATAGTCTCCATGCTTGTGGGTCATGAGTGATTTCTGAGGCATTCATGAAGCCCTTAATATTGGAACAGAATACCAGGGTACTTTCCTTTCTGAAGAAAGTCTCCAACTGTTGGTGGCACTTTCGATATAAAGTAATTGTGATATCTTCTTATAGAAGATTCCATTGTTGGAGTCTTGATCATAGAAATTCTGCCTTGTTCTTGGACAAGTCCAAATCATGAACCAGGTCATTCAGTTCTCCCTGTGTTAGTCTGCGTGGGGTTGATGATGCACCACAGTGAACATCTGGATCACTGCATGCTGATGGAACAGAAGAACAGGTCGTCTCACCCTTGTCCTCATCAGATGAATCAAGAGAATATTCTGCTGGAGGTTCTGGAATAGGAAGTCCCTCACCATGTGGAACTGGTCTCAATGCAGATGGAATGTTTGGGTAGACTATTCTCGACTTCTTTTGCTTTGTTATACCGCCAGAAAGAGGAAGAACCAAGCAGAAGTAACAGTCTTTTATGTGGTTGCTTGGCTCTCTCCACACCATGGGGACTGCAAATGGCATTGAAGGTCTTTTGCCATTGAACCACTGTGAAAGATGTGTTGTACATGTATCACAGCGTGTATGCGGGGCCCAAGGCTTGTCTTGGTCACCAGCCTTGCATCCGAAGTAAAGATGATAAGCCTTCTTCACTTGAGAAGTGATACTTTTCTTCTGGTTGGCAAATGTCACTTCCCCACAAATAGAGTAGAAATTGTCCACACAATTAACGCATTTTTGAGGCATTCCTGTTCTGCATTGTGCCTAAATGGATAAAATAATAACAGTTCTATGGAACACTAGCTTAAACTGTCTCGCACAAGGTCTGAAATATTTTCAATGCTCAACCTTTCCAACAGGGCTTTATATCTTGCACTGCTGACATCAGCTTACTTCAGCAGTCACCGGGCAGTAGTATTGCATTGCATCAGAAAATGACGCAATCAACTCTGGATGATGTGTGCATGATGGTATTATATATACAATGCAATGCAATATTACATCATTCTAGGCTGATTTAGGATGTTGTTGCAGTCCTACTGGATAAATTTACATGGTGAAACATATAAAATGAATTATATGAAATATCTTCAAAATGAGAGCTAATAAAAAATGTTCATGGTTATATTCATGTTCAGTACAACAAGATACTGACTTAAAAAGGTCCTAATCTGTAATAATGATCTCACTGTTGACCAGTGTTATTTATTAAGCATTGAGTGAAAAGTGGGACACAAGAATGACTTCAAGTTTTAGGTTTAGGCTTACAATTCCTAGTACACAGAGTTAGTCAAACACAAATTTTAAGAGCCCAGTCCTCAAGACTACATTGACTTTTGACATCAATTACAAGTTTATGGAGTTCCCCAAATCACCATTAAACTCAGGAATCTACCAGGACTCAGAACACAGTGGGAAGCTATTATATTCACAGTTATAGTTTATTATAGGAAAAGAAACAGACATAATTCAGTCAAAAGAAAAGCACTGAGCAGAGTCAGAGAATAGGTAAACTTGCATTGTCCTCTCTTGTAGAGTCAGAATATATTATATTCCTGACATCAATGTATGACATTAAACACAAAGTATTGTTAATGATTACAGATAAACATAGGCTTGGGACTCAGCATTATTATTTGGAACTCCCTTATGTGATCACGATAGATTGTCCATGTGGTTGATTTCATTCTCCAAGTCAACTGATGATATGTGGAGTAAAGTACTAACCCTAAGTCACAAGTCACATAGTTTGCCTTACCAGAATAGCCAGCTTCCCCCCACTCCATGGGTTGATACATTCAGTCCCTTTCCTAAACAAAGATGTTCCTATCAGGAATAACATACATTACCTATTAGAAGCTGAGGGCAAAGAGAAGACTTCACATTGGGAAGAACTAATTCTTTTCAACACACATGCCTATTTCCAAACTAATTATTATGCCCAACAAGACAAGATTGTCCTGTATTTTCAACATAACCATACCCCCACCTGTCCTCAAACAAGAATGCTTTCATCTATGAATTCTGTATCTGTCACTTGAGACTCCAAAAATCAAAGATAAATAAAAGGTCATCTTTTCAGGACCAAAAAAAAAAAAAAGACATTGTAATTAATCAATAGTGGATACTTCATCCACTAAAATGGAAATATTTAAAACTATCATATTTTGGCAGGTTTATGGACCAATAGTTCTTCATTGATCAAAATGAAACTAGTACAAATTTCTGCATGGAAGTTTTGCCATAGTCTTAATCAAAAGTCTCAATGGCTTAATTCTACATTTGCTTTTATAAGTATTTGTCCATGAAAAATAATTAAAGATACATTCAAAACTTTCTGAAAAGGGGTAAAGACATAGATATATAAAGAAGTACTGAAGTAAATTGTTCATTTTCCTTGAGGGATATGAAGAGAAGATTCACTAATTTATATTTTTATCAATGATAGTAGATAAAGTTCCATTTAAGTCTGTGCCTAAACCTCATGGAGAGTATGACAGCATTGGATTCAGAAATATTCAACTTAAAAGAACCTGAAAGAAACTTGAAGAAATTTGTGACGGATTCTGAAGGAAAAGCTTCTCAGGATGAATACTAATTATTTTCCTTGAGGGTATAGTCAGGCATTTTGATTTCTAATTACAAAGATTTGATTTGATTTTCAGATACAAAAGTAATAGGCAAATAAAATCAGAAACCAAAGTATTGCAGAGTCATTTTTAAATACTAAGTGATTAATGCCAATGAGTTTAACTTTGTGGAAACTTGCAACGTTTGATTAGTCTTTAATACAAGATATATATGCTCCTTCTAGGAATAAATGACCTATTAATGGTGTGAGGAAGAATAAACAAATTTGCACTTTTCTAATTCATACATAATTCCATAATAAAAATGTCTACATAGCTAACATCTAAAAATCCACAAACTTACAAATAGAGTTTGTGTTAGGTTTTAATTACTTTATCTTAAATTAATACCTTAGCAAATAATAAAAGCCTTTAATGCACAAATGTTTGCCAAACTGTTAAATTCTTTGATAAGCTTTGTCTCATTCAACACATAATAAATATTTATTGTATGTTGTGTACACTTCTCAGAACAACTAGCAATTAAATTATTATTGCTAGACTAAACAAATTACTTGAGTCACAGTTAATCCTTAAATTAGTAAACACTTTCTAAAGTGTATATATAATTTATATTTATAATTAAATGTATTTGAACAAATCAAATGCATGGCAAACAGAATACTGCTAATATTTCTAGTAAGTGATTTTCTTTCCTACACATATGCTCTGAAAATAAATGACTCCAGCATAATTTGTATTCCTACTGTAACCTTTGAGAATCTCATTTAAATAAACCAAAGTCTTATAGGTAAATGACTACTGAAGTGCTAATTAATGATGGAGAATTTTAATATAATTTTTAAATTACATACTCTTTCATAAATTGAGATATCTTTATGCTTGAAATTTCACATAAAATACATTTTTTTAATGAATGGATAACATGTCAAGTTACATAGTTTATGAACTGTACAAAGCGATAAAACCAAATCAGGCTTACAGGGGTTGAAATCCTCCCAAACCTCTGGTAGAGTAGACCATGAGTGAGATAGTGCATCTATTCTGGGATGAAAATTCATGTAATGAGCCACATATGCCAGCATTTGTCTTGATCTGTTTCTGTGCTTTACAGAATAATGTGAATTTAGTACATAGATTTTTTCTTTCCTGAACAATTTTGAGAATAACTTGCTACCTGGTTACTCTATCATTCCCTAATATTTTAGTGCTTATTTTCTATAAACAGGCATTATCCTATGTAACCACATAACTAGAAGAAAATAGACACTTCACTTCCCAAGTCAGGTGTGTTACTAGCTCTTCCCTAAATGCTCAGAATTGCACATTGCCCTTCATTTTCAAGTCTCCTTTGCCTCCTCTACTCGAGGACAATTCTTCAGTCTTTCATGGACGTCAGTGAACTTGAGATTGTTGAATATTCCAGCAATTCAACTGTGTAGGGTGTCTCCTAATTTAAGATTGTCTGATGTTCAATATGTAGAAAGTCCCATTATGTTATTAGCAACACCTCAGGCATGAGGAAGTGTTAGCTCCTCTTGTTGTATCCTCTCCGCATACTTTCAAATTTGGTTGATAATTTCACTTAATTTGATTGAAGTGATATATGTGAGTCTTCTCTACTATAAAGTTACTTTTGCCTTGCCTTTTTTATTGAACATATATTTTGTGAGGAGGTGGAAGCTATGAAAACATCCATTCTTTTTTACTGCCAGGTAGGTCCTTAGGTGTAAGCAACGGGAATGGAGTTTGTCAAATATGAAGACTGCAGTTAACCAAAGGCAATATGTATAAAACATATTGGGGAGAATGGAAAACTAGCTTGAAAGAACAATATTATAGGAGAAAATTCAAATGGTACAAAATACTGCAATTTATTAAGAAAATTTAAATATATAAAACTATGTTGTGTTAGATCACAAATACATAATAAACATCAAAATGTGGTAGGAGAGGTTGCATACCAGCTTCAGAGAGCAGTGTGCTCTAAGAACAACTAGAAGGGAATGGACTAGGAAATGAACTTAAAAGGCATATGTAGCATTGTATTTCTTAAAATAAGTGAAAAAATAAAAATGTCAATAGTTATTAAATTGAAATTGTCTCTGTATGATTTAAGTGTTTAACAACTTAAAAATTATTTTAATGGGTTGAATGCAGAGCATGATTTTTATGTGTCTGTCAAAAATATTCCTGCTTCATTTTATAGTTAATCATATACAGAATTTGATCCTGCTGCTTAATATAATTCCTTGATAACATGAGCAATTTATTCGTCAAATGTTATCCCTTAGTTCTGAACAGTGTTTGACACAACAAGGATGCAGTAAAATTTTGGTGAATGCGTAACTGAACACTTTACTGGGAACTTAGGCATTTTTAATTTTCAGTATAGACATCTGTAAATAGTTCTCAAAAACACAGAGAATCTTATTTATTCCTATTTCTTAGAATCTTATTTCTAAATATAGAAAACAGCCAATATTTTTAATAATATTTTTAAGAGTCAACTTTCCACAAGTTTACAATTTTGGGAGAAAGTTAATTATGTATTACAGAGTTCCTTTGTTTACTCTTCACTTGCTTTTATACTAATTTAAAAGGAAAACATGTTCTTTTTCATTTGTTCATTAAAATCTGATCACTTTTTGCTATCTCCTATTTCACACAAAAATCATTCCTAATATTATAGATAAATGCTCAGTTCTCCAACCAGAACTGACCATCCAGGAGTAATCAGAGGGAAATAATTAGACTTTACCAACAAGAGTTTTTAATTCTTTAGAGAATAATTTATGTTTCTACTCAACAAATGTAAAGAATGTAGTATTTTCCAGAGGATCAGTTAGCCAATTATTTTTGACTCAAAATTATTTATTATTTTATTTCATTGTCTGAAAAAACACTTGGGCTCCCATAATGGATCAAGAAAAACTACTCAGAAAGGACTTCAAAAATGAACCAAAGCAGAAACAAGAGTTAATTCTAGAAAAGAAATATTCTAGGCTAACATATTTGCACACCCACATGCAGGCTTCATTCATGAGAGAACACAATAAACTGATCTGAATTAAAGGCTTGGCTGAGGAATGATCTAAGATAGTTCCTTCCTATTTTGATTGGGGCTATGTGTTCTTTTCCAGGTCAAAAATGTGTGAAATAATTATCTTAGCACTGACCATTTGAAATACAATCTTATTTTGTCTTTTAGTTTCTTAATATTTATATGCACTTCAGATTCCTTATTTCTTTCTTGCTATTTCTTTTTCATTTATTCTACCATAATGTGTAGAAACCTGTGTAGTCCTCCTTCATTTACTTTAATATTACCTAAGGTATGTCTCAAAAGATGATCAGTATCACTAAAAACGCTAGATTCAATTAAATTAATTAACACAGTATTGCTAGCAATTCTAATGTATATTTTTGTGTTGATGAAACAAATAATTTATGGGTATTACCACTGAAAAAAGCAAAACTAGCTCTGAGTATTTTGAATAAATCTATAGAGAAAAGTTCAAAGAAAGATTAAAAGATTTATCTTACAAAGGTTTGATCTTACATGAAAGTTTTGTGTGTTCTTTAATAATAAATCACCAATTGCCAAAGGCAAATATGAATTCAGAGAAGGTGAGGGGGAAATTTTAATTCATTCTGTTTCTAATGCAACTGCTTAAATCATGTTCAGCCAGTTAAAATGCTCTGTAGACTTATTTAAATAAATGTATTTATACCTTTACGTATAAAATAAGTAATATATGTATTTAGCATATAATATGCGCCACTATTCTAATACTGAAACAGGACGGTTGGAGCCCTATCTGCATTTCAAAGAAAGAACAAACAAGCATTATCTAAAACTATAAACTGGAAGAGAATAAGGACTGGTATGTTTGTTTCACTATATACTTATGCATCTATGTGTGTAGATGTGTTTCTGCTGTGTACTACAATGACTGACACAACAGTTAGCCTTCAATAAATGTTCAGTGGATAACTGAATTAGAAAATGAAGTATCCTGTAAGATAATATCAACACACTATGAACAGAGAGAAAAGTGACTAATTTTGTCTGTGGTGTCAAGAAGTGACATTAAACCAAGGATAAGTTTGATCTCATAATTCAGTTTGAGAAGATACTATTCTTCCTTGGGCAAATTTCTCTCATCCACACCTTGTGATTATTTTTCATGTATCAGTCACATGAATCTGAAAACCCCTTTACATGCATCCAACCATCCACTGGTGCACCGTTATTCCAGATCAGGTAACCAAACCCATTTTGGCAAATCGACTCTATGGAAGGTGAAAGGAAATGAAAAACCCACACACACAAATAAGATATTTTGGTTTTGGATAACTGAATTAGGAATGCAGTAACAGAGAAAAGATGTGGCAACATAAACACAATTAAGCAAGCCAGTTTTAGCTATTTGATACTATCTTACAAGAAGGTTTAATGTTAGAACATTGCAATAAATCTAATGATGTAATTTATGGGTTAAAAGATCCTTTACATCTATTTTACAGAATCTTTATAAACCTCTCAAAGTAATTGTAACATCTCTAAAATGTATCAACTCATTTTTATTCAAGTATGGAAATAGTTCCTTTAACAACCTATCTTCAAGAATCCAGCCCTCCGACTCCAAATTGCATCCTCTGTAGGACTACCAAATTCCCAAATACAATGTATATCAAGCTATTTAGTGAATAATCATTGACTATAGATAAAATCCAAATGATTTGGAATAAGCATTATTTCTTAAACTACTGCTTCGAAGTCCAAGTTTTGAACTGTTTGAAATTTGAGAAGCATGTCACTTTTTAATTGCTTCAATTTTAATTTGTCTTTCCTCTGCTTAGGACATTTATAATGGTATTTGTTATAAGCCAGTATAACCATTCATTTACATGATTGACTACCAAGCTGTATTGAACAGTTTGAGGGAAGTCCAATGTCCTACTCACTTCTGAACACCTGAACATAATGCAGTGCCTTGTAAATAGTGCTTAATTTTATTTTTTGGTTATGGTTCATTCTCCATCATGATGAGATTCAGGGAAGTTAAGTGAATTGTTTCAGACTCCATCAATGAAGAAACCAGAACACAAGTTTACGATTCCTGGTATCAAGTTCTTTGAGGATAACTCACTTCCCTAGCACCAGCAACTCAATGAAAGACACAGAACCTGAAGGAAATAAGCACCAGTAGCAACTTCTTAGTAGTTTCAGGGACTCAAGACATTTGTCACTGGGGTTCAGGCAGAGGGGAAGATAAAAGAAAGAAAATGGCCAAAGTTATGGCTTTTTATATCACCCATTTCTGTTTAGCACTTATGTCAGTAAATTTTATAATTATGAACAAATGAAAGTAAATGAATTGTTCTCTAATTAAGTACTATAAATGAATATTGACCCCAAACAGTGGCATTAAACTCATGTTGACCCCAGCAGCCACTCTGTTTTTTATTGCGTTTTAATTTTTTTTTTAGTTTTTAATTTTTTTAAATTATTTCTATCTTTTACATTATTGTGTATTCCCCATAGGTTACTCACCACTGATTCACCTGTGAACCATCACCATAGTCCCTTGTGCTCTTTTTTTCCTGTTTTTTTTTCCCCTTATCATCCCCCCTCCCTCGCCGAATGTCTCTCTCTTATTTGGTTCCCCTATATTCCTGCTATAAGTGAAACCATTCAATATTTTTCTCTTTCCTTCTGGCTTATTTTGCTGAGCACGATCCCTTATAAATAGTGTTCTTTGCATCTTAACAATTTAATTCATATGTCCTATGGGATATCTATTGCTGACAATTTTTGCTAAATTTCTTGCTTTCATTAGTTACCAGTAAATAGCCTGGATTGAATTTACATCATAATGCATTCTAATTATCTCAATTCTTCAGATTGGGAGTTCTAGGTCTTCTGGCCCTTGTAACTTTTTGGGAACTTTGGGTCCTCACATTTTCTCTTGGATATTATGTATTCAAAAGTAAGAAAAAACAATCTTGCAAAGACTTAGAATATCTTAGATTTAATTTTGAAAATTAACTCCTAAGCTATAAAAATGAAAATACACTGAATATATGCTTTAACAAGAAAATAGCTAGTGAAGGCATTTAAGTCATTAATACTAAGCTTAAGTATTTTGAGAATTTTTTGCATTTTATAATTACTTGATGATATGATTGGTAGCAAAATGCCATGAATGCTATAACATGGAAGAACGTAACTTACCAGAGAAGTGTCCAGGAAATGAAGTTGCTGTGGGGTTGTGTTTACTATACATTATTTTCTGTGTATGTTTTAAATTTTTTTTTAATTTATTTTATTTTTGCACAGAAGCTGGGGTGTAGACCAGAGGTGTGGGGAAAGGTGGGGTGAGAGGATTCACCAGAGAAAGAATGGGGAGCAGAATAGGAAGATCTGGGCCTCCCCGGTGGCGCAGCGGTTAAGCGCTGCACTGTGGAGCTGTCGGTAGCGGCGACGCGAGTTCGACGCCTGGCCGGGAGAATCCCACATGGCGCGGCAGACCTCTCCTGCCTTGCCCACTGCTCCCCTCAGCAGTGTATTTCTGATCTGCCTGTTCTGCTACCCACTCCGTCTCTGGTGAACCCTCTCGCCACCCCACGCCTCTGGCCTGTACCCCAGCTTGTATGTATAAATAAAAAAAATAAATCTTTTACAAAAAAAAAAAAAGAACAGGAAGATCTATTGAAGTACTCTGCTAAGGGGAGTAGCAGGTGAGATGAAAGGTTTGTTGTGCCGTGTCGGTTAGCTCCCTGACTGGGGATAAAACTAAGGACTTCTGCAGTGATATCTCTGAGACAACCCCTAGGCCACCAGGGAGGCCCTTCTGTGTTCATATTCCTGTAAAGAATCCTTTCCTGGGACTAACTAATTCCTAGAGATAGAAAACAACTCCCCTGCCAGCACAACTTTGATACAAACCAAGCAATCCAGAAACCACATCTCCAACTATCTCTTTTATTAAATTCTCACATAAACCAAGCCAACAGTCACCATACCCTAAATCATCCTGGTGCCAGTTACAGAACAATAGAAGCCATCTCTCTAGTCCAGAGACCACTGAAAGTATTCAGATTATCAAATTCTAACTTTACTCAATATAGCCACCTAAACAGGCCTCACCATTCCTCATCATTCCACCATTCAAATCACCACCACGGGCTCTGGGTTATTCTGTCCTTTCTTGCTCAGCCCTTCCTCCTGAACACCCCTGGTCCTTCCCCATGTGAGCATGTTTGGTGAACCCTACTTACTATTACTAGGAATCTGTGAATAAAAAATGTCATGACAATCATTCCCATGTCTGCCTCACCATGTCTGATTAAAACAGCTTTTCGTATCTTTTAACATAGGGATGCTTATTAAAATATACTAGAAGTATTTAAACAGTACATAGTTGGGAATTATATTAACAGAATGAATATATAAGATTAATTATAGAGGATAGATCATTTCTAAAGTTATTTACAATCTTAGGATATTGTGATTCTCTGATGATGATGATATGCATGATTGATTCTTAATAATTGAGATTTTACTTTTAAAGACCTGTGCATGTATAAATTATACAATAAGCTCACATATACTGAAATACTTCTAATATGTATACAAACAATAGGTTTCACAGTGAATTATTATTTAAGTTTCTAACACCTAAATTATGTGATTAAATCTGATCCCATGAAGGAATAAGCATGCAATATCGATGACTAGTCTCAAGAAATGTGTATCTAAATGTAGGAACATAAAGAAAAGAAGAAGGTTCGCTGAGGTGGCTAGAAATCCAAGATAATGAAATGAACTATGTTTTTAGAAGAAGTTAGTTTTCTATAAAGGAGAGTATTTAAGAGATAAGCAGCTAAAAAGATAATTGCAAGTGGTAATACATGAATTCAAAACTAGAGTCATTTCTTCAGTTTGAGTTCATTAACACTTTTGGAAAGGGTCTGATAAGATGAGGATATAAAAAATGTACCATTTAATGGATTATATAATTAGAGCTATCAGTATGACTCATGTTAAAATTAATACAGATGGTTGCATATAAAAATATTTACAGGTATGTGCATATGCATAGGTTAGTACATACATACACATTTCTTTGCTCTGTCAGATAAGAGGACTTAAAAGAAATGATATCCCCATACCAAACAGTACACCTAATGCCAAAGATCTTAGCTTATAATGCCATTTACCAGTGAAACATAGAAGGCAACTAGGATAAATGACGGATTCTAGGACACAGATAGGAAATACAAGAGAAGAGCCTGGAGCATTCTGTAGTTCCAGAAAGTAAGAAAGTAGACCGAATTAAAAATAAAAGCTCACAATGCTGGGTTATGTTAAAGGAGCAAAGGAAGTACCTGAAAGAGCTCTTTGATGGCCAACGTTGGAACAATTTGAGCCACCAAATAAAGTAGCATCTGATCATAATCCAAAGTATAAAAAGTATTCATGAGTTCACAAGTAATGGAATACATAAATAAATCGGGGAGAAGAAACAAATTCCAAATATTTTATGCAACCAGTGTTCCCTCAGGAGATGTTACATATCTCCCCACTCTTTAAGTGTAGGTCGTGAATAATGACAGCCTTCCAAACAGCATAGGAAAAGGAACTTTACAGGGAGAAAGTGGATGATCACTCAGATGATCAAGCTTAACATTAACAATAAGTCACGTTGATAGTATGTACCTGTGGTATTGTGACTTAAACTAAGAAATATATACATATGTGGTCTTCATCCCCATTTCTGGTACAGAGCCTCTAAAGCCCTTAGAATTTCCTAAGTGATGACAGGATAAAGGTGCCTTTTGTTATGTCAGTGAGCTTACTTTTGGACCAAACCTGAGGATAGGGGCTGGTTGCCTGATTAGAGGGTTGAAACTTTCAAGCTACCCCCAAATCTCTGGGAAAGAGAGAAGGGTTGGAGATTGCGTTCAATCACCAATGTCCAATGAAAGTAATGAAGCATGCCTAAGCAATGAAGTTCCACAAAACCCCAAAAGGACTGGGTTCAGAGAACTTTCAGGTGATGAACCAAAATGCTTCCACATGCACTCTGCTGGCCACGAAATCCTGGAGGGTAAAAGTTCCAGACCTCTTTGTCTATCTGGCTATTGATTCGTATCCTCTAATATCCTTTGTAATAAGTCAGCAATCTAGTGAATAAACTGGTTTCCTGAGTTCTGTGAGCTGCTCTAACAAATTAATCAAATTAATTAATCCCAAGGAAGGAGTTCTGGCTGATTTATAGTTTGTCTGTCAAAAGCATAGGTAACAACCTGGCCTTGGGAATGGCATCTGAAGTGGAGGCAGTCTGATGGGATTAAGCCTTTAACATGTGGAGACTTATGATATCCTGGGTAAACAGTGGCAAATTAAGTTGAATTGTAGGACACTCATCTGGTGTCAGTATTATTTGGTGGTGTGTGGGGGGAACCCCACCACACAGTGGAACTGGAGTATAAAATCATAACACCCTTGATATAGTGTGATTAAAATGCATTTTTTTCCTCTGTGATCCTCCTCTCAAATCCCATAACCCCAGTGTAGTTATGAGAAAAACAAAAAAACCATGATTGAGGGACATACTACAAAATATCTGACCAATACTTCTCAAAACTGTCAAGGTCATAAAAAAGAAGTCACAACCAAGAGAAACCTAGGAGACTTGAATACCTAACTAGAATATGGAACCTGGAACAATGAGAGAATTTTAGGTAAAAAACAAGGAAATCTGCATTATTGACTACAGTATATAATGGTTCTGATTTCTCCACATCTTCACCAATACTTCTTATCTTTTGGTTTTATCTTTCTTTCTTCTTCTATTGATTGATTGGTTGATTAGTTAATGATAGTTATCCTGACAAATGTGAGGTGTTATCTCATTGTTGTTTTGATTTTTCAAACGATGAAATTTGCAAGATGAGATGATTAGTGATGGTGAGAATATTTTTTCATTCACTTATTAACCATTTGCATGCCTTCTTCGGAAAAATGTCTATTCATCTCTTTAATTCATTTTTTAACTGAGTTGGTGTGCTATTATTGAACTTAATGAGTCCCTTATTAATTTTGGAGGTAGACTCCTTATCAGATACATGGTCTGCTAATATTTTTTTCTCATCCCATAGGCTGTCCTTTCAAAGGTCAATTGCTTCCTTTGCTGTGCAGAAGCTTTTTACTTTGATATCTGATGTAGACTTGGGAAAGAGTGTGTTTATTTTGGTAAGGTAGAGGAGATTATTTTTATGATCCTGTCGACTCCAGCTATTCCAACAACACACTGTACCTTAATGCTTTCTCACCAGTATGCCACAGCAGGAAAGATCTTGTAGGAGTTAAGATGCCAGAATGTCGATCCCCTTAGCTTTTACAGTCCCAGATAGGCCACAACTCTTTGACTCCATAGTGACATACAAATACCATCATTTTTTATGCATATCTTTTGTGGAAAGAATGAAGAAAGAAGGCTTTTCGCAAACAGTCTAAGAAAGAAGGCTGGTATTTACCTTGGCATGCTTCTGTTATAGTTTCACACTTAGGAACAAATTTGTCAGTGTCTACTTGAGACAAATTAATATTTTGAGAACATACAATACTAAAACTGATAGGGATATTGTGATTTTTATCAGACATTTAGTAAATGTATCCCAAACTGATGACAGATTTAAATTTACATATAGCTATAAAATCGTTATGATTGTGAGTAAAATGAATCAAAGAATGTTTACTTCTTTTGAATTAGCATTGCATTCCAATTGATAAAGTCAAATTAATGTCTATATCTAAAGTTGTTGCTTGGAAATAAAGGGAGAGAGGTTAAGAGAGGGAGTATCTGTTTATATTTCTTTCTTTCACAAACTAACTCTTTCTCTTTAAACTTGCCTTATGATAAAAAATCCACATAGATTTGGACACCATCCTTCTCCATGATAAACATCTGACACCTGGAGATATGTACCAAATCTTAAATAACTCATAAGATTTAGGTTTATGAGTCATAAGGCTTAGCTGTGGAGTTTTGAGTGCAGGGACATTATAAAATGCATTCTCTGAGGTTCAGGTTAACCAAAAAAGATTACCCAAGAGTTCCTGGGTTCTGAAATAAACATACAATAGACTAGACAGAAATTGTCAGCCTGTCATTATAATACTGGCTGTTAACAACCACAATTAAGGCAGACTACATATCAATTATTATTTGTCTGGAACATCAACTTCCCTAAGCATAAAAGGAAGTGAGGCAGCCTGCATTACTGTCTTCCCTCTTCAGCTAATTAGTACTGTTTTTAATGGCTTCATCTGCCCAGGATCAATTGTCTAATAGGAACAGTGCTCTGTCAGTTAATAAGGTGAGGAACTGTAGAATGTGATTATGTCTGGCTCCAAAATAGTGCTTCAAACAACACTAAAACAATCATGTGACAGAATAAATAGACTAATAGACCCAGGCAGCACTTTTTGTCTAATTCTTATACAAACACAGTGTTCCAGTAACATTTATGGAAAAATTAAAAGGAAAAAAATTGAAAAAAAAAAGACAAAGGGGGGTTTCAAGACAAATACAAGACCATAGGCGCATAAGCCAGCAGACGTGAACACAATCACACAATCGCACACACTTCTCTAAAAACTCAAGGAGTCAGCAATATTATAAACCAGTATTTAACAAGTATCACCATAGGGAATGTTGATGTGCTAATGACCCATTATGTTCAAAGATGTTTTTTGCAAATGTAAACCCAGAAATCTGTTTTAAAAAGCCTGCCAGTTGTTTCTGATGTGTACTAAAGTTTGAGAGCTACTGGGTTCATAACCCCCCAAACTCCACATGTATTAGAAGGGCTAAGAGATCTATGAATTCTAAAACACAGTAAACAGGTTTGTTATCAACTGAATAATATTGTTCAAATAACAAATCTAATGCAGAATCCACATTAATGTCATGTGTTTTTAAAATTTGAAAACACAATCCAATTAATACCTAAACACTCTTAGCTTTAATCTTAAAACACTGACAAAATCATGCATTAAAAAAATCTAAAAATATAAGATATTAAATTATAAAGAAATAAGACCCTGAAGGTGAGTAAAATATTTTTTCCTCCTACTTTGAGAGCTTGCATGAAATATGGTATGCCATGTAAATTGTCTGAAAGAATTCTTATAATCCAACTTTTCCTTTTATTAATCTTAACTTTAATTAGCTATTAGCCCATTAGTTATTAATTGTAATACCTGACTTTTCTTAACTTTTATAGAAGCAATTAACATGACTTTTAGAACAGTACCATACAAATACACTAATGCCTCTGACACCATCGGACTTGTTAACTGTATCTGACTTGCAGAACTGCTTTATTTAATTTAAACAGTATGATAAAAACCAAGAAATTTCTCATAAAAGTAGACATTTTAGCTCCTCTTTAAAAAACAATAAAGTTTGTGAATATTGAGTTGGCATTACCACAAGTCTTTGTCTTCTAAAACTAAGTACAGTTATTATTTTGGGTTCTGAGTTCCATGGCTTCTAACTTGATTGTCTTCACTCATTTTACCTTCCTGGACACTGCAGACATCTGATGTTGTACTCCATCACTGAAGGGTTTTGTGAACCCTTCAGTGAACCCAGATTACTTCCTAGGCCTTTTATCTTTCTCATTACTCTACTGGTAAAATAATAAAATCTGTCTATTGTACAATGGAATAATTCCAATGACTTTTTGTGGGGGAGGGGAAGGGGTATGAGGAAATAATTTGACAAATTTTCAATCTGTCATTCCCATTACTTGGACAGTCAACCAGTAGAACTATTATATCTCTGTAGATGTCCTGAGTCTAGCAGAGAAGAGGGAATTGGTGAACAACTAAAAGTCTCTTCCTGGAGTCAGTGTCAACTGTGGGAATTTGCATTTTGACCATGAAAACCTAGATTTGACTACTTCAAAGTTAAAAAAAAATTTAAATGAGGTCATTGCAAGAAATAAGCCAATCCAAATTGATAAGGTATATTGTATAGAATAGATTTTTATCAAAAATTTTGTTCTCCAAAAAGGGAATTGTTTGCTAGCAAAAGTTTGGAGATCTCTGGAAAGTTTGGTTTTTATACCAGTCCAGCTGTGAGTGGCTTTGTGGATTCGAGCTAGTCATTTAACCTCTCGGGCCCTCGGACTACTCTTCTATAAAATGAGGAGGCTGGGCTCAGGTACCTTTCCTCTCTCAAAAGTCTATTCTGTGATTCCAGGATACTGGGGCAGACAATTCATTTCAGGTTTTTGTATAAATGACATCCAGTGTCATGAAATAATGTATCAAGAGCAGCAGCAGGGTCTTTCTATCCTGAATTTGGTTTGAAGTCAGCAGATAGGGTTGCTTGAATTCATTTTCTTTCTATGGTGAGGGGATAGGTTTGATGACCTAATGGGCCTTTTCCATCTCTTGTATCTTTGATGAGGCTACTAGGTCTCTGTGTTGGGAACTGCAAAGAGTTACTGTGGTGAATTCTCCTTTGTAGTGATTTTCTCTTTTTCATCATGTCTGACATTTTTGCAATTGTGCTTTGATTCAGATTATATCCACTATATAGCTCAGTGTGCTAGTGAGCTGAGACTTTGCTAAGATATAGATGCTTGAGTATAGAAATTAAAAATGACAAGCTCAAGTATTGCTGCATGCTGTTTATATATATTATTTGAAGTAGTTGGTTGTAGTTCAGTGAAGTTCCATAATGGTTATAGAGGCTTCAGCAAAAAATAGTCACATATTTTTCTTTCTAGTAGCTTACTGGTAAGTGGCTATAGTATCCCTTACCCTCCTGTTCTCTCTCTCTCTCTCTCTCTCTCTCTCTCTCTCTCTCTCCCCTTTCTTTTTGTTTAAACAATTCCTGAGATACATATTTCCTTACAATCCATTCCAGAAAATAAAAATGGATATTTCATGAAAATAGACTCTAGCTAAGAGAATGGAAAAGGTAAAGCATTTTTAATTCCATTCTATACAGGAAATAAAAGATTTAAAAAGAAACAAATTTGCTTTACATACTTTTCCATTAAAAAAACATTTTTTCTTTGGCATTCTAAACAGTCAAGAATACAAAAATTCAACAAAGATGGGCAATTATCAGAAAATAAAACTATTAAACAGAATTTTCATAGAAGATAGTTTGATACTATTCTTAAAAGTATATGTACACATAAGTATGTGTATACCACATGGAAATGTACACGTCTACCTATCCATCACCTTATGTCTATCTTCCTACCACCTATTTATCATTTACACATTTGTGCCAAATACATTATACAAAGTTTGAATTTATAGCTTTGTTTTCCAATTTTGTAAATAATTTGGAAAAGCACATAATTCCTTGTTTTTTCAGTCCTTTCCAAAAACCAGTTGCAACACATAGGAATTGAAGTTGAAAAAACACAAAGACATAAAAGGAAAAACTTCAGAAAGGAGATTGAAAAGTTTACAACTATCTTTCAAAATGAGTCACAATTTTGAAGAAATCTAGGCATTCAAAAGATAAGGCCATGTAAAGTTTTCTTCCTTAACATTAAGATGAAAACACTAAATTTCTGTGAATTGAATTTACATTGTTAAAAATGAATGATAATTATTTTAATAGTAAATAAGATCAGAGTGTCAAATATGATCACAGTTACAAATAGTTGTCAATCTCTTTTCTAATAGCAAAAGTCCAAAAGGAAAACAGCAAAATGTTTAAATTTACTCTAAATCATTTTAGTGCTAAAATGTTTCAATGAGAAATTTAAAAGCAAATTTAGTATTATACTGTGCCAGTAAACCATTGAAATTATGGCCTATTTCTGTATTGGATTATATTTTGACTCTTAGTCTCTAGCCTTTGAAACAGAAGTTCTTTTATTAGAGAAAAATATTGCTACTCTAGGACAAACATAATGTTAGAATCAGATTCATTAGAAAGTGAAAATAATTTAGAGGATGGTAACATTTAGTCATAGAATAAAGTTTTCACTAATCCCCTCTCTCCCTACTCAATTTTTGAAGTTTAATGATCAGTTAATGAAATTTCCTGAAACTATGGATGCCATATTTCCTATTACTACTTTTCATCTACTAGTCTCCTTTATGCTTTTCAAATTTTGACAGATTTTGTTTTCTTTAATACATACATACAAAAAAAGGGACTATATCTCAAATATTAGACATCTTAAAGGTAAAAAACTAGAACTTATCCAGTAACTTAATATGTAGCCTATTGAAGATTGCAACATTAATAAAGTTGAAAGATACATATTAGAACAAATCTTTATGTTGATAGAAAAGTACATGAAAATTTAGGTATCTTTATTTCATAAGAAACCAATTCCATTGATCTAGCAGTAGGAAATAAATTTCTTCAAGGTATCAAGGAAACAAATTACACTTAAATAGTTCTGTTATAATTTTTAAATTCAAGCTACTTTAAATTTTTATAGCATCAAATTATCTAAAAGCAGAGTTAACTTAATCAATATACATTTTGAATTATTGGTTTTATAAGAAATAAAAATCCAAAGATCACGGTAATAAAAAAATACCCCTAAAAAACAGTGAAGATAAAGAAACACAACGCTGAAAATGGTATTATGCATCAAAGAAATATTTGAAAATAAAGTAAAACATCTTGAATCAGCAATTCAAAAACTAATAATACAAATATATAAAGGTAGAATTCAAATAAGGTTTGGTGGAGGGTGTAGGTGAGTGGAACGTATAACCCCCCAAATTAAAATATATTAAAAACATGAAATAAGAGATAACTGAACATCAGAAATAAAAAGATGACAAAAATAAAATAAATTACAAGGTGGCCCGACACCAGTAAGTTTGAAATCAAATTTAATAAAGAGCACGGAAAAAAATGAGAAAATAAAAATAAAAACAAAGGAATAAAATAAAAATGGTCAAAGGTGGGGAGGAGAAAAAAGTGAAGAGGAGGAGGCAGCAGGGGAAATAGGTGAGAGCCTGGGGGTTGGGTAGTCTGCAGGAGCTGGGGGCCCCAGGCTCCATCCAGAGGAAGCAAGACTGAACTCACTAGCTCTGGGAGTGGGACAGATCCCAACCAGCAGGTGGGACACACCTGTCCTTGGAGCAGGTTGCTTTGTGCACCGTGACTAACTTATCATGGGACAAAGGGGGGAGGGGTGGAATAACTCCAAATATTGGTATCAAAATATCTTCAGTCATAAGGGAAGAAGACAGTGAAAACGTGGACATGAACTCCCTTAAGTATAGGAGACTCAAGCCCTCAGCAAGAAAGCAGTCCCTTAAGAAAAAATGTTGTTCTATGACTAGGGTTAAGCCCTTCAAAGAATTTTTCAAGAAAAAATCAAAACATTATCATGGAATTCCTCAGCCTGTTGAAATAGGCATTGGAAAGGATAATGATTCAAGTGTTACCCAGGAACAAGACTTGCAGAAGAGATTCCTACTCTCCACATGCTCCCTGGGCTGGGAAGATAGAACACTCCTGTTCTACAGACACAGATTTCACTGGATGGTGATAAAACCCTTGGTTGAACTGGAAGTGGACTTCAAAGGAGAAAGAGATGATAAGACTTCAGCTCCATAGCTGATATGGACAACATAGCCTGCAGGGCCCCGGGAAGTTGACCTTTAAGATAGACACTGCAGGATACTGCAAGCTTGTACTTTCCCATGAGAACTTGTAACAAGCAGTCAAAGTCGCTGTTTTCTTCTAAAAGAAAAATGCCTTTCTGAATGAATGCTTAAGAAATGCCATTTTCTTGCTGACTCAGATTTAGTCCAAAAATGACATTTGATTAAACATCATCATACAGTACCTGTGATTCTATATGCAACAATTTTTGATGCATTTGACCCATACTTGTTTTCTTAGAGAAGATAAAAAAGATGAGCTTCGAGAGAAAAGATGGCATAGTATTAATGAAGGCACTGATCACACTCCCCCAGTATACAAATAAATATTTGAAGTCACTGCACAGGATAATTCATTATATAAACCGGCATCAAAGTTAGCTCCTGGAATGACTGATGGAAGTGGGAACAGTTGTGCAATTCCTCAAGCTAATTGTGACACAGAAAAGGACACAACCACACTATTTGGAGTCACACAGGCAGAAGCACTGTCAGGTATCTAGACACAGTCATGCCCTTATTAGTAGACAGGAAATTCGGAAAGACTACACTCAGATTAATTACATACAATGTCTGGTGCCTGATTTACTTCTGATTCCAGGTAATGGCTGTTATTAGGAATGATGGACTCTTGAGAAGCAGAAGTCCTTCTTAAAGGAAAACCTGAGGCACATTTTTTCCTCAGTGACTGTGCAGAACTATCTCTTCTCTGTGAGTCTCTGTCACTGCAATAAACCCCTGAATGTCCAAGTTGACAATGGAATCACAATTTCAGTTTTGATGCTCTCGATCCATGTGTATTTCACTCTTCTACCACATCAGGACTTTTTTAGAACATTATAAATATTGCATGCTTTTTGAACCACTCCTTATTATAGCGATAATTAGTGCTACAGTAGCCTACAATATATCTATTGTGCAGTCATAGGAAGATGAATTACTTATTATGGAACTGATGGGTTCCCTCTGCCACCAATGCTACAGGATTTTTAAAAAGTGTATCATTATAAACAAGAGTTCATTTTTTGTTTAACAAAATGAGAACAGAAACAATCAAGGCAAAGTAAACTCTCCTGTCCCCAGAGGACATTAACTAGATCTGCTTTTATTTGCATCAGACAGCACACATACAGCAAGCACACATATCAGAGTTAGGTTTCTGCAGTGCAGTGTGGAAGCTTAGTGTTAGTATCTGTCAGATGGGATCCGCTGTTACTCAGATAAACATGGAGCCTACTGAGACAAGAGGGGATATAGCTACAGGTATTCAGTAAGAATACAAAAACATTTTTTGCTGATTTAGCTGACAGTTTGGTTTTTAATGGTTGAGTGAGGCAACTCTGGGGCATTTGCTATGAATTCTATTTCTTACTGAAGAACACATTATTAATATTGGATGAGCATTTCAACACTGTGACTAATGTTTGAAATTATTTTTTCTAAGAATTTTTCTATGACCTACCTAAAGTAATGTCTGTACTTACTATAAATCAAACTTTGGAAATTCAAAAAATATGCTTTCCTTTTAGAAAAAATGTGATTCTTCTGGCCACAAAGGCTTAGTGCATTTCATGTAAGTATTGATATAGTTTAGAGTTCAGTCTTCTTTTCTCTTCAGCAAAAAGGTACTGTTAAATATACAGGGTTTTCTGAACAGTAGTTCTTAAAATTTTAGATCTATAAAGTTAGTTGAATTTTATTTAAGGGCCTTAGATACTGATTTTGTTAATGAGAGCTTTAACTTTAAATACATTTGGAACAGCTGCTGCAATGTAGTCCTATGTGATTTTTAAGTTAATCTGCGCATTATAATTGTTGATTTATTAAGCTTGGACCTTTTCCTAGTCCAGGATGAGTTTGTGAACCACGAAGAAAAAGAGACTAGAAGATGCCCACACAAGGCTGATAATAACTACAGTGGTTACTTATGTTGAAGTTATTGTTAAACCATAATAATTTGGATGACAGTATTTATTGCTTTATTGTAAACTCATAGCTGAATTGCTTAAGTATAATATATGGCATAATTTAGTTATTTTTAATGGAAAATTGGAAACCTAAATTTCATTTCTAAAAGGTCCTGTACAGCTCTTATATCTGTAAATAACTTTGCTTAGCACTTTAGTAGACCACTACTTGAGTAAACTATTTTGGATGTAATACCAAGTTCTAGTGTTTGCTTCTTATTAAACAATGAATTTACAGCTCTGTCCTAAACATTTGCACTAAAGTAGTCAAATCCCTCTTTGTGTCTCTTTATTAATATGCTCTGTACCACTGGTGAGTACTCCCTAGTTTAGTTACCTGCTGCTATTGGAAGTTATTTTACATCCCAATGGTGTTCCCAGGCTGAAAGAAAAGAAAAGAAGAAAAAGAAAAAACACAACTGTATTTGTATGCAGCTCTTTGACTCCTTATGTATTTTTCTGCTTGCTCTTCTGGCTGCTTTTTCATGCTAATAAAATGTTTGGTGTTCTTCTTGTATAAAACAATACATTTCCAATAATTTCTCTTGTAAATTAAATGGTTTGGGCTTTTTAAATAAGCCACATACTATAGTTAATGTAAAATTACTATCCAGTCAAATACTGACTTATTCTGAGTATTCTAATTCTAAATTTAATGCTAGACATCCTCCCAACAATAACTGCATATACTGTGGAACATTATGTAGAATAACCAAAAGTTACTATATAGCTGTAAATAACAGAAAATAAGCAGAGAAATGACTAAACCTATTGATTTTTCTGATTGACATAACCAAAGACATGTTATAGTAAATAAGTTTCTATAGCCTTGCACTGCATCAGAAACAGGTTTAATGAAGTCTTTTGAACTAATAATATGTCAGCACCATTTATGTGTTTGGGCTCCATTTTAATTAGTAATAATTGCTCAAATGTAAAATTTTAACCAATGACTTCCATTTTAGAGCAAAGTGAGGACCAAAGGTACTTATAATTCCTGTCATTTTTAATGGAAACCCCTGAAGATCATATACAAAAATGTTTGAGCACTTCATCCAAACGTTTAAGGCATATGCATAATTAAAAGGTCATGACATAATTAAATTGCATAATTGTTAGTTCATGTTTTTGTGTTTATAATGTACCTGGAAAATAAAGCTCATGGGAAAGAAGAGTTCACACTGATTATTGGCGAATTATACATGCAAGCAATATCTCGTTTAAAAAACTTGAAACTCCAAGAAAGCACTTCATATTTTATATGCTTGGAAAAAATTGATGTTCTAAATGTTTTACATAAAGTGTTAAGCTCCCATGTATTTCAGAATTTTCCTATGTTAAATGGAAACTTTTAATATATATAAATATTTAAGTTTATGTAAGCTTGTATACATTGTGCTAAAAGTCACATCTTACAGAATCTGTTTAATATTAATAGACATATTTTGGTTAATTTTTTTCTTAAAAATAATCAAAAAGAAAATGGTTGAAATAAAGGTTAAGCAAAGATAATCTGATGTATATACGACTGGAGTATTTGAAGAAGAAAAATAAAACATTGTAAGAGAAGTAATATTTTAAAACTGTGATTCAAGAAAATTTCCTATAAATAAAATAAGAAACCTAATTAATGAAGGGGCCATATTGGGTTCTGTGCTAGTAATAAATAACCACAAAATTATGTTTTAAAACAACACACCACATTGTTTTACAGTTTCTTTGGGTCAAGATTCCAGGCATGTCGAGAGAATACCCAGCTCAATATTTCACAAGGCTATAACCAAAGTTGATCTATATATTTTCTGGAGGTCAACTATGGAGAAAATGCTATTGTCAGAGTTCCTTTCCTTGCAGTTATTTGATTAAGAGCCCCAACTTGAAGGCCCCTGGATTCTAGAAATCACCCACAGTTACTATTACATGTTTCCATAAGCATTTCATAAAGTGACAATTTGCTTCTTCAAATCCAAAAGGAGAAAAAGGCAAAATCTACAATTAAGATAGTTTTACATACCATAACAAAATCATGAAAGTAATATACCATCAAATTTGAAATATTTAGTTGGTTAGAGGAAAAGTCAGTTTAATGAGGAGAAAGATACGTCAATAAAAACAGAGCCCAAGATGACAGAGATGATAGGATAAATAGATATGACTTGATTCTAATTCTGTAAACTAAAGAGCCTGGAACACAACTATTAAACCATTTTGCAAATTCTCAAAATCTATAATATATATGTAAAAAATTCCTATGAATATTTTTTTACAAAGATGAAAATTTAAAAGCAAAAGAATAGGCAGCTTAGGGAAATAGTTGCAAGTGATGACAAAAAAAATCTTTAGAAACAATAGAAATATCTGAAAACCTTAGCATTAATATCTTTATATATACTCAAAAGATAAAGGAAAGATAAAGAAATTTAAATAAAAATTAGTGTAAACAGAAGAAAAACACAAGTACTAACTTTGAAAGTCAAAATGTGTTCAGAGAGAGAGAACTCTAGTATCTCTTTCAATAAATGCCCTCTAATGAGATTCCCACTACATTATTTCATTAAAACCTAATAATCTCCCAAAGGCCCCATCTCCAGATACCATCACATTGGGAGTTAGGGCTTCACTCTGCCAGCACCTTGGCAGGAATCATAGTTATGCTTTGAAAAGAATGTCTATTTTATTTGACTTTTGTGTTCCTAATAGAAGGACGTTTCAGACTACATTGCCAGTAACAGTGCAAAAAGCAAATATTACAAATTGGCAAATCATCATGGTGTTGTTTTATTGTTAGGAGAAAAGTACTAAAACATCCCTAAAAATGCTGTAAGCTATGATAAAAGGACCAAGTATTACTTGTGTGGAAGAAGGGGAAAGTGCATTCTTGGTTTCATATGAAATATTTACATTAAGTTGGAACAAATAATCAAAATTCAAATTAAGTAGCTTTTTTTTCTATTATTGAATTGGGTAGCTAAAGTTAGTTTTCTATTCAGTACCAAGATAGGTTCTGACAAATAAGCATTCTCATAATTGATGGTGTGAACTGAAATATAAATCATTTAGGGAAAATAATGTGAAAATATGCATCATGAATGTAGAAATTAAAAAAAAAAACAGATTGTGTTCTAAAATAATCATTTTATATTTCCAATGAAGATTATTACAAATATATTTTAACTTTGATGCTATTTATAAGAAGAAATTGGGAAGTGAATTTATTATTAACCCAGAAATTTTTTTTAAATGCCTGCAATGAATCGGTATTAAGCACCTGCTAAAAGACTGTTTCTGGAGCTTCAAATGGGGGTAAGGGTGAGAGGCAGTCTATATATATATATATATATATATATATATATATATATATATATGTATGTATGTATGTATGTATGTATGTATGTATGTATGTATGTATATGTATGTATGTATGTATGTATATATATATGTATATATATACATATATATACACATATATACGTATATATATGTGTGTATATATACGTATATATGTGTATATATATATGCATATATATGTATATATATATGCATATATATATGCCACAACACATACTATGAAGAATGCTATTCCATGTAAGATAGTCATAAAAAATATTTCAGATAAATGACAGAGGAGAGTCCTCAAAAATATTGCATGCTTCTCTTTTTGAGCAGTGGTGAGGATAGCTGCTGTTTTAGTTTGATTGACAGTGAAGCAGTCCTCCTGGTCAACTAGAACTGAGACAAAAAGCAGTGTCAAGTTTTTTACAGACTTGACATTGTGGACCACTGCTTTAGAATTCAACCTCAAGAAGAAATCAAAATCTTCATCTTACTAAAAATTAAATGGGACTGATCATCAGATTTTCTTGAGGTTTTTGAAAATACTGATTGGTATGGATGGAAAAGATATCATTTGAAATCTAGGACTGTAGTTTCAGATTTCAATTCAATTGAGGTGATTTTCAATCCCACTCTCACCTCTCACTATGTGAACTGCTGACTTCAATTCTACATAAAATGTGTTTTTATCCAACTAATCAGGAAAATAATAACTGTCTTTAAATAATAAAACATTTGCAAAAGACAGGTTTAATTATTTTGAAAGCTAATAAGTAATACAAATAGACCATATATTCATTCTAACTGATTAACTAGATTAACTAGACTGCAATAATTTATTGAACTAAAACAACCGAGAAAAAGGATTATATGTATTTCTCATCAAATACAAATATACTGTATTATTTTTACTGAAGAGCATATTATTTTATTTCACTTATCTCAATTATCACTGTAGCTTTAAAACAGACAATTATATTTTTAAATATTGTCACTCTGTTGCATATCTTCTAACGAGAGAACATATGCATTTCATTGGTTGCTTTATTTCCTTTTTTAAATCTCTACCCACCCATATATCTTTCTAAAATATGTATTTTTTAATTCCAACCCCTTCTAAGATAGTTTTTTTAAAACCTGCTAATAGTCATTACATTGTTCTCGTAATAAACACTTGAGATAGTGAAACATTTGCTGGGCAATAAGAAGTACATAAGATATAGAAATACATTCAAAATAAACTACAGAACAAAATGAAAGTACAAAAGTCCCTAATTAGACAAATGTGTTGAATCTCTGGTTAATAGACTGATTATAGTACAAGCACATGAACGCTACATGGGATATTAAGAGGATTAAAAACTTGAAATCATTTACCTTGGGGAATGCTATATTTTTAAGTCAGAAAAACACACACATTTTCCTCTTGAAATATTAGAAAAAGAACTTTCTTGACCCCTGGTTCTAAATTCCCTACTATAAATTGTTTGGGAAAATAAATCTTTAAAGTTTGGAAAAGGACAGATAACACCTGCACATTGACCCTTTTCTAAAGAGCATCAGAAGTTCTCAAAATGTTCCCTTCTCTGTTCCTCGCCCCTTTGGCAGTTCAAAAGCACATGCCCCCTTTGTTTTTTTAATAATCAAAAGATAGATGTACATATGTGGAAAAGAAAAAAAGATTTCACTCTTCTGCTGGATTAATTTTTCCTGATGATTTTAACATTTCATTATATGTTGTTATAAAGGAAGACTGTATTGTTGTTGTTTAGAATGAAAAGAACCTCTTTCCCTGCTAACAGCACAAGGGAATCTCTGAAGTATCATACAACCAGAAGGGTGCCATCTTAGCCTCCTGAGTCAGCCACAGGAGTTGTTATCTCTGACTCTTCCTCTTCCTTCAAGTTTTTCAAGCAAAGTCTGGGGGTCGAAAAGAATTCAAATCCACACTAACATTAATACACACACACACACACACACACACACACACGTGTGTGTGTGTGTGTATAAGTGTATGTGTGTGTGTGTATCATTTTAAACTAAAAAGTGTTGCTCCAACTCTACACTGATTTCTAAAAGGCAGAGTAAAGCCAGGTTACCGTCTCTGCAAGAATTCCCCTGCAGAGGAGAGCTTTTCTTTCTACTCTTCACACCAGAATAAAAGAGGAAGAAACAAAGGAACAGAGGACATGATTTCTAAGCAGAAGATGTGAAGATACCCTATTATTTTCTCTCCCACCGAGCTTGGTAACACTCTGGATTGCTTTATTAGTTACTGTTACTCAAACAGAAATAATTAAGACAATCACGCTGGTGAAACATTCCTTACAAAAATATAAGCCTCTCAAAGATAACAGGAGGTAGGCTAGCTTCTGTTTTTGCATTTGACAGTGAATTGAAGATTTTTTACAAACTCTGCTTCCTTTGATGTTGCTATTATTGATTTACATGAGACGCAATAACTTATGTTCTTAAATCAAGATTTCTTATAAATCCGTCTTTAGGATGTTTGACGTCTAGAAAGAGTTGAGAATTTTAAGTCACATGAGTAATTTGTAATTATTACAATAGAGTCTCTTTAAAATTGGAAAATACTAATATAAAGAATTTGCACATGAATCCTGTGTGAAAGGAGTTAGTGTTATTTTGCTCATTTTGTGAAATTATAAATATAGATAGAACGTATAGATAACAAAGTTCAAAGTTGGTCTAAAACACCTGCCTTCTGTTTGTAAATCTACCTCTTTTGTCAAAAAATGATCTTGAGATCAATTAACTATCCTAAAGATTTGCTAAATGCAATAGGAATTTCTTCTTTGAACTCCTTTAAAGATGGAACAGTCTAATTTATTATTGGATTAAACGTAAAGTGAGGGGTAAGAAGGGAAGTAAATGGGTAGAGAGACGTGAAAGATTAGAGAAGTTTCCATTCAATCCTAAGAGGTTTATCATTTTGACTATTTCTAAATGGAGTTGAAATAAAATTATGTGTAGTTGATGAAACAGTCCACAAAAGGTAAAATAAAAAAACAAGGGATTTGTGTTTCATTAACATTTTTTTCTTGTTTTCCTTGGTGGGATAATTCCTCTAGCATTTATGAAATTATAAGCATACAATTTTTTAAAGTCACAACAGTCTAAAATCTAAACAGCAACAAAATTCATTAATATAAAAAATAGAACATAAATTTGAATTAAGTTATTTCTAAAACAGTAACTAGAGTAACTCATATTTTGAGATTCACTTAATACGGCAAACCCTATGTTTGAGATCTTGTGCTTATTTAATAAAATTGAATAGTCTCTACAAATAATTTGCAATATTAAAGTCACTGAAACAAATAAGGAAATATGTCAACCTGTTTTCTTCTTTTATCTTATTGATATTATTAACTTACTGTTTTTGCAAAATTAGATGGCAGAATATTTTGTCTAGAAACAGTATTTATAATTTAGAAAAATGTTCTTATATGTCAGTTAAGTCAAATTACATACTGAATGATTTTGTCAACTTCGAATGAGTTCTGAAATTCCAATGATGACATTGCTAATAACTTTAGCAGAGAAACATCAATTTCTAGAACATTTATAAATTATTGGAATAACTTTCTAAAAGTTACAAACTGCATCAATCCTGTTATATTCAACACTTACTGAATGTGGACTATGTGCCAAACAGTATGTTAAGAACTAGTGACTTACAGTACCCGGATTGAGGCAAGATGGTGCCTCATGGTGACCAGCTGTCAAGAGATGAAAATAGGTTCTTGACACCATGGCACTAGCAGCAGTAAAATAAGCCATATAAACAGAACTATCTTGAAATGTTTATTTCCAATTCAAAATGGAACTTTGAATCATGTTTGGCATACGTCTACATATTCTTCTCTTCGAGATGACTATAATTGCAAAGTAGAGCTTGCTTTGACATCTGACAGCAGGACCATGGTACGCTACCACCCATCTGTGGACATTCCATGTGAACACACAAAAGTATCATAGACATAAGAAATTGGACCCTCCAAAAGACAGATGATGATATCAAAGTTTTCAAGAGTCAAATGTTATCCTATGCCTCATTTTCCATTTAGAAAATGCAATCTGACATATTAACTAATACATAGTAGAATAATGTCTTTTAAGTTATTAGGATGCATATTTTCCATATACATTAATTCTGAATTTGATATTCTTAAAGAAACCTATTTCATTTTATTTTTCACTTGAGGCATTAAAGTCTGCGCTTTGTTTTTATGTGGTTAAAAGAACTAGTGACTTAAGGAGGAATTGTCAACAATAGCTCTTATTACTACTGATGATTAATTAGAACTTATTTTATACCTATAAAGGACTTGACACTCTAGCCAGTGTCATCTTGTCCTCAATCTGGTTAGGACTACAGAGTGAAAATAAAATGGATCTGTAATAAAGATTCAGCTTTTTGGATACTATACAAGTGAAATTATTTTGTGCTTTTTAATGATAATGACTGATTACTAACCATGAAAATATTTTGCTACATAACATGTTCAAACAAGACTTCTTCAAATAAAAAAATATACAAATGAACGTAGTCCCTTTTGCATATATTTTTAATTATCTGTATCTGTACATATGTCCATTAATTTCCATGCCATTCATAGCATAGTCTTTTGACTTTGTGGAGAGGAAGGCATGCATACCAAGCTGATTTACTTTCAAAATAAACTTTCTACCAGACCAAGAAAAAGAAAATATTTTCATAATTGGAAATAAAAAGAGAAAACCTGGCAGGAATAAGGCCTGGAAAAATTATCATACTTACAGATGAAATTATGAACAAAAGATCAGAGATAAGTTAATAAGACATTGTGACAAGTACCAATGAGTGACTAGGAGTGACTCTGCTGTGAAAGACATATCTGTGCTGGGCTGGGAGAGCAGCCACTAGCCATATGTGGCAATTTGCAACTTGAAATCTGGCTAAGATTCCTGGATCACGAAATCTTTACTTTATAATTTTGATTAATTCCATTTTAAATATGAGATTTTTTTTCAGTCATTAGAAAACATTTAATCATTAAATATTATATATTAAAAACTATCAGCCATTTCAGTACTCTATCCTCCCACTATTCATTACATCTGCTATATTGACATTAAGGGGGTGGGGGGTAAAGAGGGTGCAGACTGAAGATTTTGAAGTGGCTTATACTTACATAAGTGTGCATATATAAACATTTATGTACACATGTACACACGCACACAAAGCTGTCTTCTAAAATGTCTGTTTGTCTCTATATCTCAGGTATCAGTGAATCAAATTCCTTCCAAGTTTTGGAAACACTGTGAGACTGTTTTCTCTCCAACATTTTTGTGACATTTACAGCTACACAGCACATATTCTGAAGCTTATAGGTCACACTGCACTGACGGTTGTGAAGCTGTCTGGTCATTTGCTGTTTAGACATATTTCATATTTTTGTTCTTTCTTCCTATAAATCCAGGTTATCCCTGTCTGTCATGCAACTGGGTTCAAATCCTGGTTTCAGACTTTGTCAGACTGCCTCATTTCTGTGTCTGAATTTATTTATTTTTATAAAAGAACAACAACCTTATAGGTTGGTTTTGAGGGTTTATAAAGTAATACAATTATAAAGCTTTTAGAGCTATGGCCTATGCATTGCAAACTCAACAATCACCACCTTTCTCATTTTTTCCAAGATTGTAAGTTATATGGAATATTGAGTTAGTTTTGAGTATTTGAGATTCTTGGTTAAATCTTGGTTTGTTTCTTTGCTTAACCCTAGTTTAGGATGTACAGCTCAGATTCAACTATGGTATATAGGTTAAAAATTAATTCTACTTTTTATTACTTTTTGTCAAAATAAACATTATCAGCTACTCTCTCACATTATACATCAGCAGACACTCTCCCAACAGAACAAGCTGCAGTTAGAAGGGCAAGATTTATTGTCCTTCAGCTTCCTATGGAAAAAAAAAATCTCTGTTGCTCTATCAACTGCTTCATTTCAAATGGCAGCCACTCTAGGTTACCTGACTCAACTTCCATATCTAGACCTTCTCTCTCCCTTGTCCAACACCATTATAGACTATAGAAAAGTCAACAATTCAAATCACCAGCTCTCCTTTCACCAAGAGAATAAACCATGTGACAAGTATCTATAAGTAGAACTTTTCTAGTTCTATTTCTTCTCTATCTTCATTTTTCCTGTTTGTAAAGGAAATAACTGAGGGACTCCTGGGGCAGCAACCATCCTATGACAACATAGAAAAAGTCTTCGTATTTCTCAGAAAATTTGTTTATGAGGAGAATGAGGAATATCCAGGAGCAAAATTCCAAGGAAAGATATTAGCATATACAATACATATGGAACAGAATATTCATATTGATAAGATAAAAAACTCCTCTAAACTCAAGGTAAGAAAAGAATGGTTTGTTCTTTGAACATAGCCACTAGCGGTAGATTTTTAATCATAGAACTAGTTTTAAATCTGTCCTAATCCATGTATCACATATCTCTGAGTAACAATCAGCAATAGGGTAACTTTTCTTTAGGTTAAGTTAGTAACAGCTTTACTTTACTCAGTATCTACTGAGTAAAGAATGATGTCAATTTAGATTAGTGAAAATTAGGATGATAGAGATTTGAAAGCTAGTTACAAGGGAAAATAAAAATAACTTGCAAAGGATGTGAGGCAGAAGGAATTATTATGGATGAATCCTTGTTTTTGGATGTTTGCTACTAAATATAATGTTAGACATCCAGAGAACTCAGGGAAATAGAAAACAATCACTGAGAATAGGGAAAGAAGATGATGAATGATAATGAATTACTGATGTCCTTGAGACAGTTAAGAGATTTCAAGGAGCTATCCAACAATGAGTCTGAAGACAATGTAGAGACATCTACATGAGGAACATACATTTCTGGCTTAAAAGAAGGTGCATCTATAAAAGAAGGGTAGAAATATAGAAGGAATCATCAGAGAAGAGGGGGGAAATCTAGAGAATCTGGCATAATGGAGGCCACATGAAAGTCTTTCAAGAAGAATGGAATGGTCAATGATATTAAATGCTACTAAGAGATCAACAAAGATGAGACCTTCAAAAATGACCCAAGAAATCAGTGATCTGGAGTCAATGGTGATCTCAGCACACGTTTAGCTAGAGTGATAGAAAAAGAAACCAAATATAGAGTCCCCAAAAAACTACATCTTAAGCTGGAGCAATTCACATCCAGTTAGAATTAGAAACAAAGAGTAGTCAATTTCAATTTTTTTATCTCAATGTATTTTAAAGTTTTTTCAGTCTAGGACTGTTGATTTCTAGTTCATGATGGTTTATAGCTTAATAAAGTTTAATTTCTTATTAACTGTTAGCACTTCCTATGAATAATTATACTGAGAAAAGATTCCCACCACAGGTAGCAGTTACATTTAAACATAAATTAGCACAGGTACCAGAAAGAAAATTGCACAGTGAACGTAAATGAGATAGAGTGTTATTTTACTTTATTTCTTCTTGATAACATTGTTCATTGGTCATATTACTATTCTAAGCTGGAAATCCACGCTAAAATAATTGATTTCGAGGAAGAATCTAACTCTACTATAGTAAAGGGTTATCTTATAATAACATCAGAAATCTAGTAGTAGATGGTAATAGGAGATTCAATGAATATATAAAATTGAAACCTGAAAAGAGAACAAAGATACAACATTCACTTCCATAACTAATTGGGAAGACAAAGTCATGAAAATTGTAGGTACATACAAGGGCTTATCATTACTTTTGCATGACCACAGAAGTGCTTATGGCAACACAATAAATGGAAGACTCAACAAACACAGCTGCTGACCAAGGAGTAGAACAACTAGAGGTCATTGAAATGTGTGCCTTTAGAATACTTAACCAAAGAATATCTGAAGTTCTCCTTTGAGAAAACAATGCTGCAACACAAGGAAGGACTGCAATGCCCCTTATCCTACCAGCTTTGCTCCAGAGGGGCAAACAAGATCAACAGAGTGTGCGTAGTACAGGGAACAAAGGATTTTATAAGTTTCTCAATTCTTTCAATACTGTCAGGATTTAAAGAAAAATCATATCATTACATTGAAGCCTTCTGAGTTGTGCTGCCTGCCACTATTGCTGAACCTCAGGGACCCCCCGGCAGTACCATTCAATTGGGAGATTAGAGCAGAAAGTCAGTGGTTATCTTCCCCTGGTTCAGACCCGGTGCAAATATGTCTGACTCCACACAGAAAGAAGTGTGAATCCCTGGACTTTGCTGGCAACAGCATTCTCATTTTTTAAACTGCCTTCTCAGTTAACTGCCTTCTCATTTTTTAAACTGATCAGTAATAATAAAACAAATAGCAAACATTTTCTATGTGCCATAAATTGGGCTGTTTCCTTTCTGTTTGATAATTTCACTCCTTCTTCTGAACAAATTCTTAGGTGATATTTCATTACTATTTTTCCTGTGAGGAGACTGAACTGCAGAGCAATTAAGTGTACTTAAATGTTCATAAAGATAGAAATATGATAGAACAGGGATTTAAATTCAGACAGCCTAACTCCAGAATACAGAATTCAAATTATAAATTCAGAAGAAATTATTAGGTACATTGATAGATGAAATTCTATTAATATAACTTGCAATAATGTTTCCTTTTCCATTACTACAATTAAGTGTTTTTCTCTTTTCAAAGTTTTAATGCTTAGATTTAACTCCTGAAATGTTACTACACATTTATTCTGTCTTTTCTACACTTTATTTTAATGAATTTGTGTAGATATTTTATTTGTGCTTTGTAAATAAAACAAACCCTTATTCACTTTTCACTTCAGTTATACATTTATACTCCTAACTATTTGTCTTTACTTCAATTTTTATATTGAAAATGTGTCTTATATTTTCGATCACTCTACCCTTTAAAATAACATTTACAATTGTGTTTTTTCCAATATAGCACTCTAAATTCTTTTTAACAATCTCTTTATAACAATAAGGATATAATGGAGTAAGCATCCTTTAAAAGACATTGCTAAAGTGGTACAAAAATCTCTTGGAGATAAAAATTAAGAAGGGATGGGAATCAGTATGAAACTGAAATTTTGACTGTGCTTTACTGGGGGTACTAACTTCCTAAAACCAAAGGGATGGAATATTAAAAAGCTCAAATCTCAGAGGACACAGTCTTTAGCCTATTCAAAACGAATAACCAGAATATAGGCTATTACACAGTAAGGACTCAGAATGCAGAAACTAGAAAAAGCAGCTTTTGCTTTAGTGTAGACTTAATAACCCCTTGACCTCTTCTTCTAAATGCAGAGTTCTGATGATCATTTTAATATATATGGCGGATTGACGATTCCTCTGTTTACACCCTGCAATAGTTCCATCCCAAATGGAATAAAGTGCCAGTCCTCACAATGGTCCCTACATTATTTCATCACCATTTTCCTCTCTCTTCTACCCCCTCCTTCCTTTTCCCCCCCCCCCCCCAGTTATGTACATGTTTAGGTCAGACAGGTTTTATTTTGACTCCACTTCAGTAACTGCATTGGCTAACACTTCTGCATGGAACTGTCTTCTCCCAGATATTCCCACCTTCCACATCTCATATCTTTAGAATCTTGTTCATGTAAAAGTAAGAATGCTAAAAACTGTTCAGAATGTTTGGCCACTGACAAGGGTTAAAACCAACATTAGTGGCAGCAAGGCGCCAGGCCGCCAGTAGCCCTGAAAGTCTCAAGGCCAGCAACCTTGAGATAGAACTCCCCCTGCCTGGGGCGAGGATTCCAGGAACTAGTAAAGATAACAGCACAGACCATCTGCTCCACGACCCCTCATCCTTGATGTCTTGCCAAGTTCACTATGACTTACTGAATTCCATTGCCTTTATAAGCTGACCCAATTCTGTACTCGGGGTCTCCATTTTTGCCTACGGACCGCTGCGTTGGTACACCAGGCTAATTGGGACCCTAGCTCGAGCTAGCAATAAATCACCGCTTTGCTGATTGCATCAAATTATTCCTCAGTTGTAATTGGACCCGTAACATACTTTAGCATTCAAATATCACCTTCTTAATGACACCTTCAGTAAACACCCTTTCTAAAATGTAACCATCTTTGAACCATATCAATATCATATATCTTGCTTATGCTTTTCTGTGTATTTTCTTTTAACATTAATGACATCAAAAAAAAGAGGTTAAAGTGTATAGAGAACAATATGAGAAAACTGAAGTTTAAATGACATTCAGACAAGAAAATAAAAAAGGAAATTGGGCTGAATTTAAAGCAGATTGTGGCTGAGAATTCCAAAACTGAAAAAAGATAGGCTAAGTATCCTTTGATTCATTAGCTTTTGACACAATAAATGCCAAAGTGAATTTTTTTTTTCTACACACACATACACATCATGGAAACAGCAAAAATAAAAAAAAATTAACAAGAAACTTCAAAGCACTAGATTACCACAAATAATTATAATGGCAACTTCTCAACAGCAACAATGGACTACACAATGAGAAACCATCTTCAAAATACAGAGAAAGGATAAATTTAAAGTATACCTTAGAATCCACTTAAATGAATTATCATTATAGAAAGTGAAATAAATACCATTGGGGGGGGGGGGAAAGCCTGAGAAAATTGATCAATAAGAGAACATAACCAAAGAATTTCTAAAGAATGAAATTGTAAAGGAAGAAAAAAAACTCAAGAAGGAAATTGCAGTATTACAAAAATCATAATGAAGAAACTGGTAAACATCTTTATAAATCTGAACATTCATATTTTAACATGGTAATAATGAAACGGTTCATCATGTTTCCTCCCAATTTGCTCTCCACCTTCTCCCTCCCACTCTGGTAGCCTCAATTCTACAGTCACATTTCTAGAGTTTGTTAGTGGTTTAGTATTTTTCTAAACCTTTGTTTTGTTTCTCTATTCCACATAGAGAACATATCCAGTGTGATACACAATGGAATACTACTCAGCTTAAAAAAAAAAAAAAAAGAAAAAGAAAGAAAGAAACTCTTGCCATT
Source organism: Scalopus aquaticus (assembly GCA_004024925.1). Lineage (NCBI taxonomy): Eukaryota > Metazoa > Chordata > Mammalia > Eulipotyphla > Talpidae > Scalopus > Scalopus aquaticus. The sequence goes on along the minus strand of PVIJ01002075.1, from coordinate 87,766 downwards.
GCCATTTTTTACAATGTGCCTGGACGTGGAGGGGATTATGCTGAGCTAAATAAGTCAGAAGGTGATAGTCATTTGATTTTGACGAAGATATCAAGATAATTTAATGAAATAAAGATAGTCTTTCCAACAAAGAGTGTTAGAACAATTAGAAATTCCATATGCAAAAAAAATTATCACACTTTACCTATTATCATTTAAAAATTAACTTCAAATAGATCAGAAAACATTAAAAAAAATATTGGTAAATTGGACTTAACAAAATTTAAAACTTCTAAGCTTTGAAAGTCACTGTTATGAAAATGGAGTTAAGCCACAGACTGGAAGAAAATATGTACAATTCACATATCTATTAAATCATTTCTATATGAAATAAACATTTATCATTCAATAATAAGTAAGCTAACAAGACAGTTTTTAAATAGGCAAAATGTCAGCAGTTATTTCACCAAAAAAAGAAACATGAATGGTACAAAAGCATATGGGAAAGATGCTCAAGATGATTGTACTTGTTAAGAAGATGTCAATTGAAACCACATAGGATACTAATACACAGCTTCTGGAAGGGCTTTCAAACAAAAAACAGATGATACAAAAAGCTTCCAAAGACTAGCAACAACTGGAGCTCACATATATTTCTGGTGGGAACATGAAAATGTATAGAATTGTGGGCACTTGCAAAGGAGTTTGGAAGTTCTTTCTAAAGTTAAACTAGCACTAACCTAGGGATCCAGCCATCCAAGTCTTGGGTATTTATCCAAGAGAACTGAAAAAATAGGTGCATATAAAAATTTATACACTTATTTACAGCAGATATAATCATGATAGCAGTCAAAAACTAAAAAGAAACCAAACATCTGTGAATAGATAAATCCTAGTGCCTCTATACAGCGTGATTCTCAGCAATGAGAAAACTAAGCAATAAATAGAATCAAGCTACTGTTATAAACAGTAATATCAACCATGAAAACACTAGTAAGTCAGAAAAATCAAATTAAAAAAGTCACACTATGTGATTCTATTTATACGTTATACAAAAAGCAAATGACAGGGACTGTAATCAGATTAGCGGTTTCCAGGAAATGAAGTTTGAGAAATCAACCAGCTTTATATTTGTGATCTTAATCCATATTTTTATGTACAGACAGTTTCTTCTTTGTGACTGCTGTATAATATCCTATTGTGTAACTATATCACAATTTACTTACCACGTTGACTGCTGATGTCCTTTTCCCATTTTTTAAATTAGAGTATAATGACCTAATTGGCTAAAATTCTTTCTTAGTTAAGCTTCACAAAATCTAAATGGGATTTTCCTTGCCAAATCACCCCTTAAACATTAAAATTTGGTGTGTAAGTATAAAATGCGTTGACTTTCTAAGTGAAAAATTCCCTTCATAATTTGGTAAGTTTGGATTTACTTACAAGTATTATCACATCAGAATTGCCACTCCCTCTCCACTCCTAGGTTTTCCTTCCTCTGGAACTTACATTTTCTCAATGTATTTTCTAACTTACAATTGAACATACTATGACAGTGAATAATGTCAGAATATTCTTTCTAGATTATAATGGCATAGGCATCCTCTCCAAACAACATCAAGATACTCCCTGTAAAAAAATAAATAAATAAAAGGAGGAGGGAGTGTTGGCTCTCAGCTCAAACACAAGTTAGGTGATAAGGGATTCTGCCCCAGCCAATGACCCCAATAAAACAAGATATCCAAGATATAAGGTAAAGCTCAGAAGAGCATTGTCTTCAGCTGCTATAGTAGATAGAGCCACAGGCACGTAAATTCATTTTAAATGGAGAGGCTCTGGCATGGGTGTGATAGGAGACTCTTTAGAAGCATTCACCATGGAGTGGTCCTGAGTCTCAGAACCTGCACACTTCAAGGTAACAAGGTTAGGTTTAAACTTGATTGAGTATTGAGTTTTTGCACTTTATTGTTGCAGTGAAAGTCATGTCATGAATACTCCATTTATGCCTCCATATAAGGATGTTCCTAATTAATCTGTTATTCAAAAGCCACCAGTATTATATTAGTAACTGCATTATTTCATGACATTGACTAAAGCCCAGAAGCAGGTTCCTGTGGCCTAATTAATTTTTTTAAAGCCTTTTACTCAGCGGGATGCTGCCTACCTGGATCTTTGAATGAAAGGATATTAATGAAGCTGCAATGCAGATGATTATATTGAAAGCGATGAAGAATTTATTAGGAAGACAGCCATCACGGGCTGTGCAGTATATGAGGCATAAAACTGCTATAAGTAATGACAGAGTGTAGTTTAGGCAAGTAATGGGCAGCAGAGCTACAAAAGGAGAGCTTGGAGATATATTATTGAGTAATAAAGTTCCCATAAAAATTGAAATATGAGGTGGAAAGATTAACATGGTCATACAAGTCATCTTTAATGTTCATAGCCAAGTTCTGCCTTTTAGAGAGAGTAAACTGAATTTACGCCTATGACAACATGTAAGTCACAACCTTTATTTATACGTTTCATGCAAATGACTGAAGACCTTTGGTTTGCAGTTACCAAAGTAATGTTTAGTAGCATTTAAATTTATTGCATTAACATTGGATTTGGAGCTGTATTTCTGCCTGTCAAATGTTTAAGTTTATAGGTCATGTCATCAATAAATAGAGAGTCTATGGTTTACAGACCCCTGAACTGCTAGTCTCAAATCTATGGACAAAAGATTTTGCATTTTGTTTCTCTTTAAACCGAAAACAGATCTATTTTCATTTCTTCAATATTAATACTCTAATATTATTAATTGATACATCTCATTTGAGCCCATGGTATAGTCCCTTCCATAGAGTGGATGCATAATGCTCTAATTAAGGGCAAGAGCATTTCATGGAAATAGATGTGCAAATGAAAATGAAAACCCTGACAATCTGACAGTCAATTATCAGCTGGGTCACCTTGGTCAAATGACTTAACAACCTTAGTTTCATTTTTCTCATCTGTAAGAATGACATAATACAATCTCCTGGCATTAAATTCAAAACAATTAAGTAAAATATATGAAAAATATATAGCCTATGGTGACTAAGTCTATTATAACCATGTTATTATCAGTACTTTTTGGATACTTCCAAATGGAGAGTGGCATCAAAGTCTTTGAAGAGAGGCAAAGCACACTCAAGTCCTTAGATGTTCTCATATTATCTTTATTTCTAAAGCTAAATGTCTGCAAGTTAACTTGTATCTAAGATCACGAGAGAGAGAGAGAGCAAGAGAGAGAGAGAGAGAGAGAGAGAAAGAGAGAGAAATTGACACACATTTGGATTTACTATAAATGTTCATTCTTATGAAAGTTTTTTTCAGTATTTCTCAGAAGTAGGTACAAAATGAAGTTTATGGTATAAAACTAAATTCTCTTAAAGGAGAAAAGATAAATGTATATAATAAAACAGTTTATTCTGAACTTGAAGACCTTCCTATTTAAAGTCATTACATAGAGAAAAAGAGTAAGAATTAATTTTAAATACAGTCATCACAGAGGCCTTAGTGAGAAAATTATATTTGAGCAAAGACCTGAAAGTATTGAGGACATAAGCCATGTGAAACTCAGAGGAAAGAACAATTTAAGTAAAGGGAGTAGTCAGTACAAACCCCCAAGGATAGAAACAGACATAACAAAGGAGGGAGTGACTCACTGGGACTAGTTCATAATGAATGCAGGGGATAAGATGTCATAGAAAATGTCAAAACAATAACACTGATATAACAAAGTGTCATAGATTGGTTAGTTTATGAACAACAGAAATTTCTTTCTCACAGTTCTGGGGACTGGCAGTCCAAGATCAGAGAACCCACTTTTAAGTAGGGTTTAGGAATAGAATCTTGTAGGTGGCTAGCTGCCAATTTCCCTGTTTCCTCATGAGGCAGAAAAAGATCTGAGCTACTTCTCTGGCTTTTTCTTATAAGGGCACTAGTTTCATACATGAGGTTTCCACTTCCATCAGCTAATTACCTGTAAAGGGCCCACCTCCAAATACACTGAGAATTAGATTTCAAAATAGGAATTTTGCTGAGGTACCTAAATATTCAATCCATCACAAAAACTGATAGTGGGCAAATGGGGCTTCAAAATTGCCAAAGGCAGTGCCCAAATTGCTTACTAGTCACTATCTTGGTTCTGCACCCACGTGCACAATTGCAAGACTACTCAGGCTTAGGAAACAATAACAATGGGATATATTTAACAAACAGGAAAAAGCAAAGAATTACTAACATCAACATATGGCTGTTTACCTTACTTAAAGCAATGTCCAGTTCTTTAAGTCCCAGAAAAGTAACAAAGGTGGCGTCTTCCCGCCACTGCTGATGTGGAGCTCCTCTTTCAAACAATAGGCCACATTTCCCAAATGGCATCTTCTTTCTTCTGCAGATGCGCAACAGCCAGAGTGTGGGCCACGTTCCAACTCACCAGGACGACACAGAACACAACTGGAGATGCTCCCGAAACTGTCATAGTGCCCTAGCACAGCACCAGGCCAACAACACTGCAAACAGCAACTACAGCGGCCAGACAGCCCAACAGATTGTACTCGCACATTTTAGGAAGGCGCCTGCTTTGGGCCTCTGCCTTCTCCCTTCGGCTGCAGTAAAGACAAAACTGGGAGCAGTTTCCGTTGCTTGGCTACTTGCAAAGCCTCCAAAGTTGCTGGCCCCAAAGTCACTGAAGATTCCAAAAATGCTCAATCCAAAATTCTATATCCTGGCAGCTCAAAAACTTCTAGTGTCTGATTTCCAAACTCTCAGTCTTCACAGCTACATTTTATGCCACTGATTCCTCTATTCCTACATCATGGGGACTGACTTCCCCTTTTTCTTCAGTCCCTTTTATCTCTCATCAGAATCTCCATCCCAAACTAGAAACTTAGCATTTTCCCTGGGGCTATTCATTCTCATCAGCAAACCCCCTCCAGGGGGCACCAGATTTACTGGACTTTGGAATCAGCCCAGTTACAGAACCCAAAAAATAAACACTTGTATAGGCACTTGCTACAAAGAGAGTGGCAAGTGAAAATGATAAAAATGCACTGTCTTTCTCATTTGTAAACATAAATTATAAACATACCTGTGAGCACTTAAAAGGGCAGTCTTTTCTCCTCTTCTTGCCATACTCCAAAAGGAACACAGAAATGCTATGTTTGATCAAGGTAAAAACATGTGGTTAAACCGGGAGCTAAGGACTTACTATGTCTGGCTTTTGTAATTCCAACTCTTAGAAATATAGACAAGTAAGAAGACCAGAAACTTGTGTGCACACAAGCAAATATACAGCTAATATGTTGCTTTTCTGTCTCCCTCTGTCTCTTTATCGCCAATATTCCTCTATCTTTCCCTCTCTCTTTCCCCCATGCATACATGTATACACACACACACACACACACACACACACACACACACACACACACACACACACACACACCTTTTACTGTGGTTTTTTTTTATATCTAGAAATGCATAGCCAGTTTCTTAACTTGAATATTCACAATTAAGTTTTGGCCTTTGGGTCAGAAGTAGGCAGAGTGGATCTTTCAGCTACCTTTCATAATCAAAATCCTTTAAAAAAAAAAGTGGCCCATATAATAGTTCAGTCTTGCTCATTGGAATTCTTTGCTGATAATTTAAATCAAACTCCAGCATTAATTGTAAAATCTCCATTGACCCTGCTTTGTCCTTTAAAGGGTAGCCAGTTAAGAACAAAATTGGATTTTTAAGAATCCCAAGTCTGTGCAATATCCAGCACCTTCTAGATTTATTTTTTAAGTAGAATAAATATACAAGAGATTACTCCTCAGACTGCAGTCATTTTTATATTCTACTTCATGATTTTTTAAACAAATGAAAAATGCTATGAAAGTTATTTGCATAATTTAGTCATATCAAGCATAACAGTGTTCTTTTTCAATGTCTGCACAGTTTTTTCTTTGAGAATATCATGCATTTTAAGTTACAAATTAATATATATTATATATATTTTATAGTATATATCATGCTGCCTTTCTTTGCTATGTTTAAAATTTGTATGATTTCAGTTATTTATTTTGCTCTTTGAAATGAATTCATTTTGTATTATTCTGAGAAATATACATAATTTGTAGATTATCTATGTCTCTAGTAGCTAGCTACTCTGACACTTAAAGTTTGTCTCACTTACTAAGTTTTTTAAGACCATAAATGTTTAAAGAAATTCATTTAACTGTTACTGGGATTTCATGGTTTCCCTTCAAATGGATTTCCCATCTCAGTAATACTCTTAGGGCCAATTCTAATTTTATAGCTGAGAATAATTCCACACATTGTTCATATTTTATGCAAACTATGCATCACATATATGTTTATAATTTTGTATTTTTACTGAGGTAACACTGGTTTACAAAACCTCCTATGATTCAAAGGTATAAGATCACACCTCTTAGGCTACGGGTGCTTTGGTGGCAGGAGCTCTAAGGTAACATCACTGGGGAGCGGGCGGTGGGGGGGGGTCCTAACCTTCCAAAACAATGCAAACTAATGTTACCTCAATTAAAAAGACAGAGCATCTCTCTTCAGGTATATGTTACCACACTTATAATTAACTTCAAATTAGCTGTTTCTTTCAGTGCAAGATATCAAAATAAATATTTGCAATGCTTCACAATATTTTTCATATTTCATGATTTCATTCCTTCTGCCTTTGACCATTTGTTCAACCATAAATAAACCTTAAGCACTCTAGTCAAATCTTGAACTCTAGGAAATTGTTAATAAAATAAGCAATTAAAAAGCAAAGAAAAAAATGTTTGCTCCTCTTCTTCTTCTCCTTTTATGGTATCTTTCATTGCTTACAGAAAAATTAAATATTCTAATAAGTGCATATTTACCACTACTTAGAAAAGCATTCTCACATATAATAAAGGAATTCTATATAGCAGTTCTTAATTTCTGAGTTTAGTAATCCAATATCACCACATATCCCAAATAGTAATAGCTCTCAAAAATGTTGAAGGAGCAATAGTTTTTGTTTACCAGACCAGATACCATATTGCAGGTATTTTATGTCATTATCTACATTTTTCATGAGTTATAATTATTCCTATTTTCCAGATGGTAAGATTGAGGAGCAGAGTATTTGAAAGTTAAGAAATGAAGCCTAAGTCTTTCAATTTCTAAAGCATAAGCTCTTTCACTATTCTATGCCATACATTGTCTCAATTTAAACCAAAATTGAAGAAAACTTGAACAATTGTTCTATGCTTTTTTTAAAATTTGTAGGTATTTTTCCTATTCTTTCAACTTTAGTTGTCTTTTTCACTTTTAAAAGTTGCCAAAGATAGCAGAGGTGGAAAATGTTGAAAAAAGGACACTACTTTTAAAATTTTCTTAAATAAAACTATTACAACTTGCAGAGAGCTCCATTGGTAACAGATACCTTGCCTTTTTATTGTGTGTACAGGGTTGATTTTTCTTTTACATTTCAGCCACGATTAAAATCTTGATGAAACTGTGCTAAGGCCCATTCCCATGACTCAATCCACCTTAGCTCAAACCAGTAAGCATTGCAATTTCTTTTCAAAGTGTGTTATTAGGCAAGAGATATAGTTTGACTTTTCAGATCAAAAGACATGCTAAAAAGAGGCAATCTTTGGGGTATTTCACTGAGCATCCAAACCCTTGGAGTTTTCCTGCCACTTACTTTGTGTCTTTCTACATATTACCTTGTGTTTCAAATTTTCTTCCTAAAGCTTTTATAGTTTGTAATCTGTCCCAGGAGCAGTTTTAAATGACAGGCCTCATGGAATATTTTTTTGTAAGATCTAAAGAGGGAAATAAGGAATATTTTCCAAAGGAAAAAAAGTTATTTACTTGGAAAAGAAATTCTCGAAAGGACATATGCACCACGAGTACTTGTACTTTTTACTGTTCCTTCAGCTTCACTCTGTAGATTTACCAGGCCACATTAAGTGGTGAAGGGAGACTTCGGGAAAAAGCAAAGTTGCAGAACAGGATGATCTTAAGGTAGAGAAGAAAAAGAAGAAACTGCATGAAAGCAGTATGACATTTCTGTTAAGTAAGAAAAGAGACCCCAACCCAGCATACAGAATACAGATGTTAATAATAAGGACCTTAGGTGGGTCAGCCCTCAGGCAGCAAATCCTCTAGTAGAAAAAATACTCAAAGAAGAAAAACCTTTCTTTTCAAGAAAGGAGACTCCTTTAAATAAAAAAAAAAAAAGAGCTCTGTAGAATATGATTGAAAATGTGACACTCTGATTAAGTCTCTAAGTTTAGTATAGTCTAGTCTAATTTTGTAAAATGTTGAGTTTACTCTGTCATCCAAAGTGAATCTAATGTGGGAAAGGGGTGCTAACTATTCAGTGACTTCATAAATTATTTTAGGAATGTAAGAGACCAAAGTCTTTCTGGACTCAGATTATTTTCAGTTAAGATAAGCTGAAACAAAACAATCATGATTTTGGAAAGTCATGGGAAATAGCAAATTTTGACAGCACAGATTCTAATTGTGATTAAAAATAATAAAATCTTAGAGAAAGCAAAATTGTTCATAACTGTCTTATCAAAATTGTAGACTATTTTCATATTTTTAAAGTGATTTATTTTTTGCAGTGTCAAAAACACCGTTTTCTCAGATACTAATGCTTAAAAGGAAATTTGGAGTATTTGTTTTAAAAAATAAATGCTAATAAAAGTGCATGATAGTATGAATAAAAATAATGTTTAAATAAACTTCAAAATCTTTTATTATACTTGGGGTCTCCCTGGTGGCGCAGCGGTTGAGCGCTGCGCTGTGGAGCTTTTGGCAGCGCGCGATGCGGGTTCGACGCCCAGCTGGGGAGAGTCCCACATGGTGTGGCAGACCTCTCCTGCCTCTCCCGCTGCTCCCCTCAGCAGTGTATTTCTGATCTGCCTGTTCTGCTTCCCACTCTGTCTCTGGTGAACCCTCTCGTCGCCCCCCCCCCCACCTCTGGCCTGTACCCCAGCTTGAACAACAACAAAAAAAATCTTTTATTATACTTATGCATACCCCTCTTTATAAAAAGAGCGCTTTGCAGATGACTTCCTATGGTTGCTTTGTTGTATTTCAGTGATAGCCCTTTCACTTATTACCAACTGCATTATTTCTGAGAGGACACAACACAGAACTCCTTCCAAACTTCTTCCATAAAGCATCCTTCACTCTTCTAGGCCAGTTCAATGAGGACAAAACCCCAAAACATATGCACTTTCAGAACTGTTGTTTGATTGCCTCTTTTCCACCGCTCTGACAAAATAGATGAAGTTGTGAACATCAGTGTCAAAATACTTTTGTTCAAGATGTAACCTGAGGGGCCTCCCTGGTGGCGCAATGGGTTAAGCACAGCACTGTGAAGCTATCCAGAGCCACTGCAGCACGAGTTCAATACCTGGCCAAGGAGCTTCCCACATGGCGCAGCAGACCTCTCCTGCCTCGCCTGCTTCTCCCCTCAGCAGTGTACTTCAGTATATCTGCCTGTTCTGAGCCCCCACTCGGTCTCTGGTGGATCCTCTCACCACCCCACACCTCTGGCCTATAGCCCAGCTTGTATGCATAAAAAATAAATCTTTTAAAAAAAAGTTTTTTAAAAAAAAGACAATGTAACCTGACTCATAATCTTCGTTTATCCCCTATACATTCCAATGTACATAACTTTCTGTGATAGTCTACTTGGTTCTCACAATACTACATACTCCTTGACCTAAAAACAGAAATTTGTTTTTTCACTGTTTGAAAAAATGGAAGTCCAAGATGAAGGTGCCATCAGAGACAATTTCTCATGAGAACCCTTTTCCGGGTTTTCTGAAAGCTACTTTTGCTATGTCTGCACAAGGCCTCACTACACATTTCTATTCCTTCTCTCTAGATACAGCACTTAGTACACTCAATTATATTCCCTTCTTACCTGCTTTACATATAACATCAACTCTAATGGCAGGGGTAACACCTCATATTTCTGTGCCACCACAGTTTAATGCCGGGTCTGGAAATATCTATTAAATGGGTAAATACAGGATTGGATGGATGGATGGATATAACTTCAACTGGAACTCTGAACTCTCTTCTGAATTCCAAAAGTCATCCACCTATAGGATCTGAATTACCCGGAATCTTTTCCCACTATCTGTCCATGGTATCTATGACACCTCTGCATTCCTGGCAGAACACAGAACTATGGTTTCTGAATTTAGCTGTAAACCATTATCACATCAGTATCCTACTCCTGGATATCGTCTCATACCTGCTAAATCAGAGTCTAGGAGAATTACATTTAACCATTCACTTGCAGAAGATTCTTATGCAATCAGCCTGAAATGGGCCCATCTATGACAATGACCAAGATGAGCCATTTAAATTCATGAAATTATAGGAGACTTCTTAGTTTGTCCTATTATGTCAAAGAACATGATGGTACCCAAACTTTAATGATTAGAGCTTGCAATTTTAAATAGAAAAAGGTAAGGAAAAGCTCAAGATAAAACATTCACACATATTCAACATACGGACATAGGGAAAATAAATGTTAAAGGGTTTTCAACAATCTCCACCCTGGAAAATATAACACAGAAATTTCAAATAGCAAGTCATGTGCTCTGCTTTAGTGTTCTTCAAAGTTGTACACCATTGTCTCTAAAACAACTTTTTAAAATAGGAAACCACCTATCCTTCTTCATGGGAAAATGAGGTCTTATATAGTTTTATTCCAAACTACTTTGCTTATTTTCTACCATTCATTAACATATAGCCTGTGCTCTAGGAAAAATAAAATGTTTCGCAATCTCTTATCATGCTGTGTATGTTTTTATGCCCAGAATATTCCTTCTGCCTGGTATGCCCTTGACCTTTCCTCTACTTGGAAAACCCCTACTAACATTCAAAACCCAATTCAAAGTCCTCCTCATTTCCAGCACACTTTTCAGTATCCCCAGCCAGGATTATCTGATCCTCCTTCTGTTTTACAAAATTATGTTTTTATGAAATATTTAATAGCATAACTCTATTTGACTATAATAAGTCGTTTATGTACCTCTCACACCATCTTTTGAGTTATTTTTGGCTTATTTTTCTTTTATCTCTGGTCCAAAAACACAACGCTTGCTCTATATTAGGTGCACAACAAATGTTGGTCAAGTGAAAAAGACATCTTCTAGTACCAATATTTTATGAATATCTAATTGAAATGACTGGAGATTACCCTGACTTAATTTCTACTCTGAAGGATATGCACACAAAACATGCAGGTCAGCAACCAACAAAATCGATGTTCTCACTGGACCTCATGAAACCACGGCATCCCTTAAAACTTTATTTGGTCTACAACTGCCAGGTTTTAAATCAACCTGTTCGAAAACACTTAGAAGTTTGCCATTCCCTATTGTACCATGTTCAATCATTTCTACATGACTTAAAATACTCTGTTATACCTGACCTATTCAGAACTGTCTTTTCCACTCCTGGCCTTTAGCTACATTGTATTGATACCATTACTACAGTTACAGAACCTAGGCTTATGCCTGTGTCTTGTGCTAGTTTCTTCACTCAAAACAAAGGAAGCAAGGATGGTGGGGATTGTGTAAAGTGGAAGAAGGGGGTTAAAAAGTACATCCTCCCAACTACAAAGCAAGCAAGCCCTGGAGATGTAATTTACAACATGGTGACTATAGTTAATAACATTGTGTCATGTATTTGAAAGTTGCTAAGAGAACACATCTTAAAAGTTTTTCACAAGAATCTGTATAGGGTGACAGAAGTTAGACTGTAGTGATATCAAATCATTATGATGTACACCTGTAAAATATATAATGTCAATTATATCTAATTTTTAAATAATCTAAAATAATTTTTAGGGACCTCCCTGGTGGTACAGGGGTTAAAGTTTCAATACTATCAAGTTATGGCAAGCCACTGTAGCATGAGTTCAATCCCTGGCCAGGGAGCTGACCCACATGGCGCAGCACAACTCTTCTGTCTCGCCCGCTGCTCCCCTCAGCAGTGTATTTCAGTAGATCTGCCTGTTTTGCTCTACACTCTGTCTCTAGTGAATCCTCTCACCCCCTGCACCTCTGGCCTACACCCCAGTTCTTGTATACATAATTTTTTAATCTTAAAATTTTAAAAATGGAGCAAATACTATCATGATAAAATGTTAAATAGAAAGAAAAGGCGATAGTCCATAGCGCTGAAAAAAATTACCACTTGGGAAAAAAGTAACTCTGGGAACTGAAGGGATCAGCCCAGTGAGATCTGATTACTGCAGGCTCCAATCAATATTTTATATTTACCTGAGGTTTGGTTACATTTAGAAAACACATAAATACAGTGAGTGAATAAGGCCACTATCTCAGATGTGCTCATTCCTTAGTAAGCTTTGGTCAATATTTGCTTCTTATGACTTGGATAGATCTGGTTCTGCCTCATCATCACAAGTCCAGACTTTTTAACCAAGCTTCTCAAAGCTTCCATTCCCAAAGAAGAAACTAAAGAAAACCATATGGCAAAAATTTCCAATTGTAAAATGTTCTGGTTGTCAAATTTAAATAGGGGTATCCTGTGCGATGGAGAGTCTGGCTGGTGCCAATTTCACATTTTGTTCTTTGGTATCTGGGCAAAGCCTGCTCTGCCAATGAGCTGACAGATCAAGGGCACTCCACAGGCACATGATTACTGTCTACTTTTCATAGCATTTCTACATTTACCCAGGAAGAACAATATTTAGAATGAAAAGAGTTATGTGTAATTATCAATAGAGATGCTTTAATTTTCTGAGTGCCAAGTTAGAAACTGGCATAGTCAGTGCACCCTCAAACATAGCCATGTATTGAAATGAGAAAACTATACTTGATCTGGCCAGAGAGATTAAGGAAACTGGGCCAGCTGACCACGGAGACACCTTTAATTCAAAAACTAAACCAGGAACATAGTGATTGTGATCAAGGAGCTTTATAGCACATAAGGGATTTAAAAAGCATATTAATCCACCTCCAGCAACACTGCCAATTTAAAAGAATGATTAATCTTCTCTCCCACTTGATTCAACCTGGCATATGTATCATGCCACTCTAACTGCTAGCAGACTCTATGCTTATGGCTTCCATTAGGTAGCATTTAGTATCCACGAAAACTTTCTTTAAGAAGTAATTACTTTTGAGACCATAAACATGTCAGATGGGAAAAGAGAAAAAGAAAGGAGGCCTAAGTAAAGGAACTAGGAAAATAAGAAAATAGCAAAAAACATAAGCATATTGTATCAAAAATATACTTTAAAGGCGATTTAAACAATAATAGATGAGCATTTGCTCTATCTCTCCTTAAAATAAAGCATTTTATTTGTGAGTTGTTGTATTTTTATATTATCTAATCTATGTTAAAAGCCTCTTGAAAATATTTATCCTTTCTGGTATCCTAAACACACCTAGCTACATGAAAAACACAAGCAAGAGCAGTTCTTAAGGTAGAATAGACCCTGCAATGGTTCTGGATCCCATCTCTTGCCTAAAGTCTTTGAGCCTCAATCTCTTTCTCTACAAAGTGTTCATAATACTTAAAGGAGATAGAACACTGGAAACACAGAAGGGACTCAAGATTGCAGATTAAACTTTCTTCTAAATCCTACACTTCTAAAGAAGGATACATATAGTGAACAATTTATTTGCTTGCCTTCATCTTATTTTACTGACAATATTCAGGAAGGGTTATTTTCATCTCAAGCAATCACATCAGTGTGGTTTGCATTTCAGCCCTTCCTCAAAGTATGCTTTCTTGCCCTTCCTTTTCACACCTCCATTTGAGACACAATCCTCTGTTAAAATGCAAAGAACCCTGAAAAAAGGAAGAAAAATGTCAGTTATCGACAGATCTAGAATGACTACATTAGAGACTAAATTATAAGTGATGAAGCCTGGCTTGGAACACACCTTTACTGCAGAAATCAGAAGCAGCTGCTACCTGCTGCTGCTTTGGAACTCAGATCAAGGTAGAGTGTCGCAGTTCCCGATCCAAAGAGGAAAGTAAACAAATGGCAGCCTTACATTTAATAATTAGTAAAATAATGACCGTTGTATTTCTACAGAACACAATTAAAATGAAATTTGCCAAAGTGACACAGCACAATAATGAACGTCCTTGAGCTATACCGGCCTCAAGCCACAGCAAACTACATATCCACCCAGTCTGGAAAATCAGGATACTGATCGGTCTCTTTCAACATCAGATCTAGTTTCAACAAGTTTTATTTCACAAACTAAAAGCCCACCAAAGTGTGGGTAACCTCTTTCCTCAAGATACAGCTCTATGAAATAATTAAAAGCAAAGATTGTTGTATTAATTGTTCCAAGTGCTGGGATTCCTTCTGCAAAAAGAGATAGCAATCAGAAAGAAATGGTCCATAATTACATTAAGAGAACTGTTCAAGAAATAGGCTTTAAATCTACTTTTCAACTAATTGCTAGGTAAGTCCTATTAATTTATTCATTTAGAAGAAAACTGCACGTCCCTAAAATGGCTATTTTATTATCAGTGATAGTCACTAGGCACCTACCCAAGAACTACTTCCTCCTCAAATGGCCATCATAATCATATTCTGACACCAAAAAGCAAATCAGTGTCTTCAGGAAACTAGCATGAAAGAAAACATCTTAGGATAGAGATTTCTGCACCTTTGATCTTGAGACATCTATGAATTTCTCAGAAGTTAGACGAATCCTACTCCTAGAAAATGATACTGGAAACAATTCATTGAAAATCCATCTGTTCTTTCATATTGTAAACACTACAAATATTATTAGAAGACCAATAAATTTGCTGATGTTTACTGAAAATATTTTTTCTAGTAGTGAAATTAAGAATACAACTTGTATTTTGTATTTCTACCTAAAGAGGGTTTTTTTCTACAAACACTCATCAGTGTTAACTATGGAGATAAATATTTGTAGTGGTCTCAGAGCTTACTAGTGAAAGACATACTTCTTCACCTGCCTGCATTGTAGAAAATTGGGCACACCTTGGGATGAGGATTCATGCTGTGGTAGGAAAAAAAAAAAGAAAAATATCCTCATTAACACTGCACTTTAACTGGTTCAGCTAATGAGCTTCAGGCATACCAAACAGCAGCAATTAGAAAATAACTTTAATTTTCATACATTTCTTAGGGAAGAATGAAAGCTGAGATATGCTAACCTTTTTATGGTTTCGACGGATACTGAGTTCAATTGCTCTGTCAAAGCAAAAATCAACTTCTTACAGGAACAAAGGCTAATTAAAATTGAATAAGGATATAATATTAAGAATATGTGCTTCTTTCCTGGGTGCTTCAGTTGCACAAGCTGTAACCACAGTTTCTGGTGTGATCATCAATGCTCTCTAAGAATGACAAGGCAGTGCTAATTAGTGGGGTACAGAGCCCAGGATGTTGATGCATTCCTTAAAGGTGAGAATGAGGCAGCAATGCAATCAGGACATGTTATTTCTGTCCTGTGTGTCATCTCATGAGTCTTTGATCCCTTCCTTGCCTGATATTGCTTAATATGTTTAAGTCTTATAAAGTCTCAAGAAAAAACTGACAAGAAAAGATAAAGCTGCTTCAATGTACAAAAGTCTCCTGTTGCAGGTGAAAAGAATCTATAGCTACTAAGGGAAAAAAGAAATCACACTAATTGTATGGAAATATAGATGCTCCCAATATGTGCACAAGTTCTTAATGACTAGACTATAAGTAATTGAAACAGTATTAAGACAGGGCTATAGTGTCAAAAGGACAGTGGCCAGGTAGAGGACAGGTTACTGTCTGTGTGTTTTCACCTGTGCAGACAATTCCAAGTCCACTCACATTTAGGATGCAACAATAACAAGATTAAAAACAAAAACAAAAACAGGGGAAACAAAGCATTTCTAAAGCCACAAGTGGCCTCTCTCACCTCCGATAGTGTCTGCAGTGTCCAGAATTCCCAAAGAAAAGGCCACTCATTCAAGATGATGCTGTCCTGTCAGTGAGGGCCCGAGCTCACGGTGCATGGGCAGGCAGCAGGCCAGGATCCACCTCATGGCAGCTGGAGGTGTTCACAGGCAGCAATAGTCTGAAGGTCGAGTGAACAACACTGGATGCTGGACCAGACAGCAATGGAGGTAGCAGCACTGAAGGCAGTGCCAGATGACAAACAGCTCTCAGAGGTGACCCAGACACAGTATCAGTCACCTGTCACCAGTGCTGGGCAGCACTGGCCAGTAGTGCTGGCCACCTGGTCACCAGAGGTGGTGTAAGATACACCAGTGTTAACAGTTTTTTGTGAGTTGTTAACCACATCAACAATAAACAGTCCTTTGAGACTCCACGCCCCTGGGCCTCTGATGCTCCTTTTAGGCAAAGTCAATGGCAGGGCTGGAGGGCAGCGGCTCCCAGCCTCTGCAAAATTCTTCAGCTTCTTTCTTGGAGATTAGCTGCTGGCGGTAGCTTTTTCTTCAGAGGACAGGAACAGTATCCTTCCATGAGTCGGAGGCCTAAACGGCTGCCTACCCTGCCTTCTATCTTCTTTCAGCGTCCCTCTCCACTCCCCACCTACAATTCTGATTGGACTGTTTTCAATCCTATGGCTGATTGGACCATTTAGCACTAATCAGCTTACAGCTCTCACCTGATTAGTGAAGGGGGCTGCAGCTGCGCCACAGGGTGGGCTTCCCTGGGAGAAGCCATGCTGGCCCAGAATTCCACTGCCTTTCTACTGCCTGCAGCTGAAGGGAGCCACAGAGCTGGAGCTGGCCCAGAGAGGTACCGTGCTCCTCCCTGCAGCCTGATTCAGGAGCTGCATTTCCGGGGGGCAGTGTGGTAGAGGAACCACTGTCACCCGCCATCACTGCTGGCCTCTGCCTGCAGTCTGAGCACCAGTGGGGCCCCTGGTGGCAGACGGTAAAATGCCCGCCACCCGTTTGTGGCCCTGTGCACTGCCTGCAAGCAGCTTCTGGCGCTCAAACCTGGCTAGAGGGGGCGGGGCTGCCCCCAGGCTGCAACTCTGGCCTAGGCAGCCACCACTTTGCCAACAGTTCCAGCTACTTAGGCGTGGTGGAAATGACTGTTCTTGCCCCTCAGCTTGTGCTGCCAGGCCCAGGTTTCAATTTTACTTATCATTTATAAGACGATAGATTAAAACACCTCGGTTGTATGACAAAAATCTTTAACATATGTTTACTTTTTTGATGTTTAACCTTCCTTGTCCCAAATTCTAGCTGACAGCAGTAATAAATAGCAGATCTTGTGAGGACACAACTGCAACCAGTGCACTGAATAAAGAAAGGAAGAACCAGTAATAGTACCTCTATATTCATAAAGGAAATTCGCATCAAAGGAATAAGCTTCCCCAAGAACAAGCCGGCAGAAAATAGTTGCTGCTATTAATGAATTCAATTAACAACTTTGACAATACCAATGACCACAACTCCTGAAACAACCAAACCCTTTAAGTAGGCTTCGTTTCCTTATATTTAGAGTAAGTTATATTAGCGTTTGTAATGTAATTGTTCACAATTTTTACACGGGCTTATAGTACAGTGTTCTTTAAATAAAATGCTTTCCTAAACTCAATATCAGTGTTTTTATATTATGTAGTAGAATTGCTTGGAGTATCCAGTAAACTTGATAGGAGGCCTCAGATGTCAGCAATTTGCTGTGTAAGATTTAAAGTAGTCATGCCGTTAACCTGCATTAGGAGGGCTGAGCCGCAGGGTTGCTCCTATCCACATATTCACCCAGGATAATGTGAGTAAGGATCAAAGGACATCAGACATCAACCTCTATGCACAGATTCCACTGGCAAGAAATGGCCTAAGTCAGCTCTTGTTATTGACAAAAATAACCCTTTCTGAATCAGCTGGAATTCTATTTGAAATTTTAGAAAAGGAAGGATATTATGTAAACTTTGATGAAATGCGATTCTTAGTACCTTAAGGTAGACAGGTACACAGGATTTCACATAGAGAGACTGAACAGAGGAAATTGTTTTTCAATGGCATATTTGTGATACAACAGATAGAAGCAAGGTCAACATTTCCTTGAAAAAATAAAGCAGAAAGTTTATAGAGAATAAATCAAGATTTACTCTAAAAATATGAGTTTTGCAAAGGAGCATAAAAATTGAAGAGATGGAGGAAGAATGATGGATTTCCCTGATGCGCATCCCTGGTGCTCAGATCTGACGTTACTTCTGTTGTCAGAATAGAGTTGTAGAGTAGCCTCAGTGAATTTTCCAAAAATATGGAGTCTCCAGATTTGGGCAGAGCTTGATTATTCCCTTAGGACCCATGCCAACCATCCTTCCATACACGTTTTCAACAGCTACCAACAAAGGTTTTCCTTTACATAATATTGTAGTGGGTTGTTAGAATATTATTCTTTTTCTGACTATGGAAATGATTTCAAATACTACAGATTGACAGTTGACAGTGAAAATCTGGGGAGCATAGAGACAGGCCTGACCTCGCTCTACACACCCTCAAGGAAAATTCGTCACCACAGAGTCTACAATTCCCTTTGCTGAGTCCAATTCCAGCTTTACCAACATCACAATTTCACACAGAGCTCCTTCACTCATAGTAGGCATTCAATATGTATTTTACTTTTGAAGGGATAAGATATGAAGGATAGAATCATCTGAAAATTTCAGCAAACATTGATATTTAATCTTAAGGTAAAATTAAATTATATAGTTGTTATTTATTTGTGGAGTTTTATTTTTGAAAGAATATTTTGGAATGTCCAACCCCTAATTTAACTTACATTGTCAAAGAAAGTGGTCTAAATGAGGAAAGTCTTCAATTATTGCCCTTTTATTCCAAACAAGTAAAGATTTATAATCGTATTCCATGAACTATGATTATTTGCTAAAAAGAGAATACATATTTCATATTAGTGAAAACTCCAACAGTCATATTACTGACCTCCTTAATAAGTTTCATTAAATCTGAATGTGTACTAAGGAGTAAAGCTACTCTTCAGCTAGTACTCAAGGAGTTGAATACTTAACTCAGAAAAACACGTTCTCCCACACCTCTAAATACATAGTTCAAATAACCCACCACCAGAGGGCAATAAAGACACCAAATCTTGAAGTATAATGAAAATAGAATTTAAATAAAAGCAAAATTTCACAATGTTTTTCTGACCAATGTTATACATAATAACTTAATGGATTCTTAAAGGTCAGCATCACACTTCATCAATTTCTATGACAAGAAGAACTTAATTTGAGTGTAGAAAAACGGTATACTTAAATCTTAAAATTCCACCCCCACAGAATACACTCACTATTGAAAAATTGTAGGAATAATAGCTTTATGTGACTCAATGACTAGTCTACCATTATCAAGAGTAGAATTTGCTATGATGCTCAAATGCACAGGAAAAATGCATATCTAGGAGAATGGATAAATTCTGAGTGACACGAAAATAAATAATTCTTCAAATGGAAAAATATGAAATCTAGAACAGATTGCTCTGTACTAGTGTGCATATTTACACAAAGAATCTAAGAAACGTAAAAGTTACTTCTAAGAAGTGATGTTAGGTAGAAGAGAATTAACATGGATGAGGGAGGAAGGAGAGTTGGATTTAGGCAAAACACCAGGTACTACACAACATATTAAGTTATTTTTGTAGATGGATTCTTTATGGAAGAAACATTCTGTCCCTGGTCACTGAAAACATACTTGTGCTGGATTACAGTTGTTGCCATGATTATGGGTAATTCACTGGGAGTTGCTAGGTATTTCTCATTTCTATGTCTAAAATAAATAGGATCATGACTTCACTTAATTTACAGTATTTGCTGAACAACTGCTCAGTTACAGCAGTATACAATTCTAGGCATTGTATAGATATTTTCTCTCCCCTCAAATGGGGGTACTAATAATTGCTCCCCCATGTGTTTATGATGAGCAACATATTTTATTAATTTATTGATTTGTCTTGTTCTTTGAACTATAAGGAAATAGCAGCTTTTCAGACAAATTAACCAAAACTGAAGACTACTGGAACTGTGTGATATGTTTGTATATTTTATACTGCTAGTGAAATACAACCAAATTATTTTAATTACTGATAACATCTTTGAAATTATCTCGATATCGATCTTAATTTATATGCTAAGGAAGTAATACAATATATGTTGTGTTATTTATTATATGTTATGCTACATGGTATGCTTTTTTCTAGAGGGAGATTACAGATTATGGATAAAACAAATAATAATGTCAGCAAACTCATGGATATATAACAATCTGACTCCTATCTAGAAGAGGGAAACTGGGTGACAGTTTTCCCAGATTTAATTATTAATTTAATTAACAATTTAACACGATTGTTGATTAATTTAATTAACAGGTATTTAATACATACATGTTTAGATAAGAAACATTTCTATTAAAATATAGTTTACGGATTCTTTCTTAAGTGGTCGTTCTAAGGAGAGCTGACAGGAGTTCCTTTCCTTCCTAAATACATATGGGGAAATGGAAATAGGCATGAGTTTTGTTATTTAAAAATAAAATCATCGATTTAAATAAAAGGTTTCCACTAAACACTTACTACGTGTTTTTGAAACCTGGTGTAGCAAATATTTTGAAGTTTGTACAGTCAGTCATGACTGACTACAAATCATGTTCATTTCTATCAAAATCAGATTGGTGCAATATTGTTACAGGGCAGGCCTGATATAGAATGGGGTGCCTGTCTGTGGCTTCTCACCTGTGCTCTTAAAAGGAACTTATAAGACTCAACTGCAGACACACACAATAAAATTAATAAAAAAAGGTTTATTTAAAAAAAAAGGGGGGGGAGGGAAAAAGATAAAGAATAAATTGGTGAATGCGTCCTACCAGTTCTGCTGAGCTGGAATCTCAATGGCGCACTCCAAAAATCTGGCGATTCACAGCCACGAGCTATCACCCCCCAAAGCTCACATGTTTAGTTTTTAAACACTAAAAACCATTGTTTAACTCCACCCTCAGGCCTCAGCATCCTTCCTTCGGTGATGATAGCATTATGGGATTCATAGTCCCACCTGTCTTGGATCTCTCTGGCTTGAGGTGGGGGTGGGGTCCTGGGACACTCCCCTTTCCTGAGGACCACCCTCTCACAATCTTACCTGAATATGACTTTAAGCATGACTTACAGTACTGTGGAGTAAGTAACTGTTTTATTCATCTGTGTATTTGCTATCGATGTACATGGTTATCTTAAGTTTAATACAATTGGTTGCATATATCACTAACTAAAAGACTATATAGAAGAGATTTCTACTTTTCTAATTTATATTAAATCATAATATTTTTACACTTAAAACCATAATTTGAAATTATTGAGATATTTTTGAGGATATGTATTATTAATAGTAAAAATCTTTGTAAAAAGATTATTTTACAAAAGTAAAAATCTTCAAAGAAATTTCAGAACTTTGTTACTTTTTATAGTTATTATAGTAAAAAGGTATCCCTGTCATAAATGTTTCCTTTACAATGCAATTGTCATGATACTCCATTGCTTAAATTTCCACTAGATCTTTTAATGAGGAAACCTGTTAGGACTTTGTACATATTGCTGTTATTTTCTTCCTTTATGTGTTTATTCTTAATTGGCAGAAATTCCTGAAAGGGAAAAGTTTTGTGGGAGCAGAGTAGGGAAAGTAACACTAGGGTGAGGAACACTGAATCACAGTAACATATACAATATAGCTAGCTTGGTCTTATTTAAAGCTTATTTTTTTATACTCTAAATAGCATAACTCTAAGAAACTCATTTTCCCACTAGATGGGCATTTATTTTCACTGTATCTCATTAATTTTGAATAAAACAAAAAGAAGACTGAACACTTAGAGAATCTGGGGGGTGGGAAATAGTCTCTATTAATAAACCAAGAGTTTTACATGCTGACAGTGGACAAGGAGCACTAGGAATTTTCTTTGCTATTTATTGCATTGACAACACTGCACTGACAAACGGGAGTCGTGGAGCAGGCTGCATGATGCAGGATTGTCGGGCGCGCCCCTCCTAGCCTCCCAAGACGGCGCTTGGCTGTATATCCAGCAAGTCTACGAGCAATGGTAAACATGCCCATGTAAGGAAAGTAAAACAGGACGTGCGTTTAATTGGCCAGGGTATGCGAACGCCCTAAGCGTGAACACCTCATGCAAGCCCCGTGCCTGCGCTTGTGCGCAATAGCGTGCACGTGAACAAGCAACTGATTGGTCATTGTGTGCTTCCCCTTTTATGCTATTGGTCATAATTCTGTATAAGTTTGAGCTGTGTGCGCAATAAAGAAGAAGAAAGAAACCACCAGAAAAGAGAAGTGTGTGTGTGCCGCGTGTGTTCCTGCTGGCGGGAAGCGCGCGACACAGGATGCTGCCAAAGAGCAAGATCCTGGCCTTTTTACTGATAGAATAACCATACAGCATCAATTATAAGGGGAAGGAAGGCAAAAAGAAAAGGGGAGGGATGAAACTAGAACAAGTGCTCTGTCACCTAAAGTATCAGGGGTGTGAGTCTGCCCTCCAGGCACTTCTCATGTGCTTTATGACTCGATGTTGTAATTGAGATCAAGCCCTAGATCCCCAACCATGGTTTCAATCTTATCAACAAAGTGTTCCACTGATCAGCTTCTGGGGTCCCTGTCATACATCAATCAATGCTATCCCCCCACCCCCCGCCACACCGTGCATTCCCGGTCATACTTCATGATGTATAAGTTGGGAGTAGGTTTATACATCAGTCATCAGCCCTCCCGGGAGTTTCCGGTCATATCTCATGTTGCATAGCTTTCCCAGGGTGATCAAGCTTTCTGCTCTTGATTCACTTTTGAAAGGCACCTTGTAGGGTTGGGCTCCTATAGCTGACCTTGTTTGGGAATACAGAACTGTAGGTAACAAAAGTAGTAGCCAAACAGGCCACTTAGGATTAGCAGACCCACACTTTGCAACCTGTGAGATATTAGAAATAGGCTCTGCCTCTACCCTTGGTAGAGCAGGGTTACCAACAATCAAGCTAGGCCCTGTTTACAAAATCACAGTCACAACACAGATCGGATCTTGATAGCCCTCTCCTTAAAGGGTTTAGCAGGGAGCACCTATATTTGGGTAGTAATCTGCCAATAAAAATGTGAACTATCAAACATATATATACACACACACATATATATTTATTTTTATATATTTATATATACATACATATATGTATTGCTAAGACCAATCACACACACTAACACACAAATTTGCAAATATTTAATCAAACATTTTATAATTAAGCAGTATAAATCTGCTTAGGTTACAGATTGTAATGACAAAAGGGAAAAATTCAAATTGTAAAGTGGCAATTGTTTGATGGATTCAGACTTCCAAAGGCCCTTGAATCTAAGGACTCATAAATGTTGTGATGCATTTTTACAGGTAAGTTGTGTCCCCCAAAATATGTGTTGAAATCCCAACGCTATATAATATGACCATATTTTGAAATAAGGGTCACTGCAGATGTAATTAGTTGCGGTGAGTAGGATGGGCCGTGTAGTGGCAGGAAGAGTACAGGGGCAGGTTCCGGTCAGATGGGTAAAGGAGTCCTGGAGCCCTTGGAGGCTTTTCAGGCTTTTAATGATCTTTTGCGGTGAGGCAACCAGGTACAGGGCAGGCAAGGGAGGGCCAGGGTGCAGGGAGGCTGCAGCGCCCCCCCCACCCCCCGTGAATCTTTACTCTCTCTGGGCTATCTGGTGTTCTTTGTGGTCTCTGCCGCACCCTGCCACACTGTCCTCTGCTCCAGCTCTGTTCTCTGATGCTGCCACTTCACCTTTTACTGCCTCTCCTTCTGCTGCGCCACTGCCCTTTTATGCTCAGTCTCTCCAGGCCCAGGTGCACCCACTCACGCAGGCCCACGCCCCACCTCAGGTGCCACCATCAGGCATGCGTGTAGGCATGTAATAACAGTTAATAATAAGGTATTGCGTATTGAAAGCTATTAAGAGAGTAAAGCTTAAAAGTTCATCACACACAAAAAAATAGCATGTGTGGTAATAAATGGATGTTAACAAGGCTTACTGTAGCAATCATTTCACAATATACACAAATATTGAATCATTATGTTGTACACATGAAACCAATGTAATATTATATGTCAAACATTCCCCAGTAAAAAGGAAAAAATAAATAAATTTATTGGAAATAAATTTATGACTTAGTACCTGGTCTATCCTGTATAATGTTCCACATGCACTTAAATGTCTATTCCACTGAATGGAATGTTCTAGAGATATCTACACGTCTAGTTGATTTACAATGTTTTTCAACATTTCCAGTTTTCGCTCTTTTGTTAGTTCTGTTTTTGGAAATAGGACTGTCTGTTTCTCCTTTCATTGTGCCCAATTTTGCTTCATATAAAGTTCTGTTGTTAGATGCATATGTTTATAGTTACTATATATTCCTGATGAATTAACCATTTTATCATCATAAATGGCTTTATATGTCTCTAGCAAAAATATTACTCTTAAAATATATCTTGTTTGATATTTGATTTGCCCTACCAATTTTCCTGTTTTTTTGTTTGTTGGTTTTTTGTTACTATTCTTATAGTAGGTCTGCTTCAATCCTCTTACTTTCCACATATATTGAATTTATAATAGGTCATTTTTTTAAAAAGGTATGTTTGGATCAGGTTTTTTTTTTCAGTCAATTCTGCAAATTTTTGCCCTTAAATAGAATGTTTATTCTTTTTATAGTGAATGTAATTCCGAATTATAGAGGATTTATGGGTGACATTTGCAATTTGATTTCCATGTATCATATCTTTTTTCTATTTCTTCTTCCTCTGTTACTGACTTTTTAAATTTTTACAAACAAATCTTTCTAGTGTGACGTTTCAATACCCGTATCTTTTGAATTATATTTTTAACGCTTGCCTTATGGTTTATAATTAACATCCAACTTATCAGTATCAAGTTTTGATTAATACGAACTTAATTTTAATAGTATAAAAATAGTTCCAATATAACTCCATGCCCTCTGCCTCCTTTGTGCTGCTACATTATATGTCCATCGACATAGATTTATAATTCTTACTTTATTTAGTAGTCTTTTAAACCAAATAGGAAAAATTATTACAAAAATCCATTCATACATTTTTTGTATTTGCTTGTTAGCATTCTTTATTTCTGTTATCATTTTATTTCTATCTGAAGAATTTTCTTTAGAGGTTCTTGTAGCATAAATCTTCTAACAAAATAAATCCCTTTATTTATCTGTAGAAAAATATTGAAACCTTCATAAATTTGCAAGCTAGACTTCAGTTATGGCTTTGTTAATTTCTGCACATTCCAGATTTGGTAAAGGTGCTGCCCAAGGGAACATTTCACATCTAATCTTCATGGTATAAAATTTAAAATGTTATACCTAGTGAAGCTATAGACACAGATTTGCTACTTGTTTAGGAACCATTTTAAGAGCACTTTTGGGCAATGCTAACATTGATCTTTCGATTTCAATGCTACAAGGTTGTAGCCAGATAAAACAGATGAAACTGAAGTCATCATGACTTTTTCCTGATGAAGAGGATTAAGCTTAATTATCAGTTTTCACATTACTTCTGGCTTTTAGTTTAACAATCCTCTAAATTAGCAAAAGTGAAATGGAAAATGGTGAGTTTTGCATTGATTCCTGAACCAAAACACAAGAACTTTTGAAAATGAAAATTCATTAGCTAAGCTTTGTGTCTCCTGTGAAAAATGTATCTGTCCACCTCCTTAAAAATTTGTACATATTTTGCAAATTATAAATGCTCACTTATTTTAGCATTTACATTATTTTGGTACACACATCCACTCTTAGACCCCCCCCTATCAGAACTCCTTTTGTTTCAATTAAATCGATTAAGTGAATTTGTATTTTTTCCTTTATTACACTTAGGTATTTTAAACCTCTTCTTATGCATTACTTTTCAATAGCAAAGAAGACACAGAGGTTGATTCTAGCTCTGGGGAAAGTTGCGGCTCAGGCATGCTGGAAACTAACCATGGACCAGCATCACCCTGCTTATGTGGAGTCATACATGGAAGTGGTAAGGCTCTAACATCAAAAACACTTAGCAAGGCTAAAGGCTCTGCAGGGAGGATCATTTTATTACCATCCTTTTAAGTCCTGTTTGTCTGGATAATTCATGCTCTTGGTACAAAATTCAAAATTATCAGTGGAAAGTGAAAAGTAATTCCCTTAACATTTTTCCTTCAGCCATCCATTTCTATCTCCTAAAGGCAATCAGCTTTTTAGATAGTTACCAGGAACAGTTTAGGCGTATGTTAACATATGCCATCTTGAGGATAATTCTCTTATTAAGATAAATTTATATTTTATTCTTAATTACAGTCTTCAGAGACCTGCAGTATTGTGAAAAGAGAAGTGAGAAGCCACCTTCACTATGCTCTTTATTCTTCTTCTTCTTCCTTATCAAAATAATATCTTTGCATTTCATTGATAAAAGAGATTCACTGGCTTTCATTGTGCCAATCTCTTCATTTGGGGAGAATGGATGGTATGGTTGTGAAGTTCTAAACCATAAGGATCTACACATTTTTAAACAGGCCGAAATCCTGGCTGGATCTCTTTATGCTTAGGACACAGCAGTCATGCTGCTCTCTGCCTTTATTATCATCTGGGGATTCCCTTCACCTCTCCTAATTGAACCTCTTGTTTCCACATTTCCCATTTTTGGTTTGCAACTCTGCTATATGCAGAGAAACAGTATATGTGAGAGACAGTATGTGCAAAGCATATTTTTTAAGACTGTGTACATCTCTGTGAACAGATTCTTTATTCTATCCACTACTTGAATAATATTTGAGTGATTATGGAGCTCTAGATTAGATCTCACTTTCCTTCAGAATATTGATATATTAATCTATCAATCTAACACCCAGCATTGCTGTGAAAATTCTGAAGCAAATATGATACCTAGTACTGTATGTATATTTCTTTTCTTCTTTCTCTCTTTTTTTTGTGAGAGATTAGAAGCATATACTTGCTTCAATTATTATTCCTAACTGCATAATAATATAGTTAATTTTCTCCATTATCTTCAGTGCTTGGTAATTCTTCTCTATAGAGAAATGTGTATCCTTTGTCTTGTAAGTCTCCTTCTGCTATATTTTCTTATTCTGCCCTGCAAGTCATATTATTCAGATATTGTACCTCTT
This sequence comes from Scalopus aquaticus, assembly GCA_004024925.1. Lineage (NCBI taxonomy): Eukaryota > Metazoa > Chordata > Mammalia > Eulipotyphla > Talpidae > Scalopus > Scalopus aquaticus. Next base: position 60,524 of record PVIJ01002075.1, on the reverse strand, counting down.
GAATGGACTTTCTAATTTTCTTTCCTCTTTTCCAACTGTTTGTCTTTTTGTTATATTTTTTATAGTTTTTCCAAATTAGCCTTCCATACCTATTTTTATTTCTTCTCTTGTGTATTTATAGTTTTTTTTTTTTCTTGTGAAAAAAGTGATGGGTTGCAAGAAGGGTGACTAGAATCACTATCAGTCTCAGGGCTAGAGACTGGTAACTACAATACCATAACTTAAGTTCATGGAGCAAAAATCATCCTGATTTATCTATAATTATGGCATATTTAAAGCAGTCTGATAATGAAACGTTGTCTACAGTTGTCCAAACATCTTGGGCCAGACTCTCAATAAGTTAATGATTGTGGAACAAATAGATAAATAAATAATAAAACCCGGATTCTAGTCCCAACTTATATTTATTTATTTCCCCTTCATAATTGGAATGGTATGCCATCTCTTTTTTTTTTTTTATTTTTTTAATTTTTATACATACAAGCTGGGGCACAGGCCAGAGGCGTGGGGCGGCGAGAGGGTCCACCAGAGACAGAGCAGGGAGCAGAACAGGCAGATAAGAAATACACTGCTGAGGGGAGCAGCGGGCGAGGCAGGAGAGGTCCGCCACACCATGTGGGACTCTCCCCGGCCGGGCATCGAACCCGCGTCGCCGCCGCCGACAGCTCCACAGCACAGCGCTCAACCGCTGCACCACCGGGGAGGCCCGGTATGCCATCTCTTGATGTCAGTTTTTCACTAGCACCTTCAGACTACATTTTCTTCCTACCATAAAAAGTGTTATCATTATTTGATTCTAGCAATACAGCTTATTTTGTTGTTATGTACATTCTTTAATCCCTGAGGTTATCTCTTAATCACAAATATGATTACATACACATATATACTCACACATAAAAAATATCATTAACTGAGAATTTTAAATGATCTTTATACAGAATTCATTGTATAGTTAAAGAGCGGTATAGGAGAGGTAAGAGAATTGAGTTCTCTACTGCTTGAAATTCACTAAAACCCATCCTTGTCTAATGTTTTGACTAGACCATAATAATTTATCTTAGGTAAGTCAATCAGAAAGAGCAGCAATATTGTAATTTGGTAAACTGAGTCATTTGAATAAACTTCAATGTCATTTCTATATAATGTATTATACAGAGATTCAGCCAGTCACATTATTTCATTAAAATATGAAATTTTCATACAATTCTATTCATAAGCAGGGTTCATATGAAGAATTTTCTTGTGACATGAATGAAGTAGGGCAAAAGATTTATGTATCTTGATAGTGATTAAGGGGAAACCATCAAGCCTTGTCATAGAATAATTTCATATTTGAAAAAAATACTTAAAAGTAGGCTTTCCAGATTCTAGACATCTATACCTTTAAATCAGTAAGGAACAGCCAGATCTTTTAAAACCTTTGACTTTGTTTGCCAGTTCTCTAGTTTAAAAAGCATGCTTTTCATTCCTCTTTTTAAATAAAAGCAGCCTTGTCTGCACTGATTTCATCATTTCCATTGAAAATGTTTATCTGCCAAATGAAAAAGAAGAGTACAAATTAGAAACATTGATACATCTTCTGACATTATTCATTTAGAAGCTAGTTCTCAAGTTGTCATTACATTTACCACATAAAAATTAGAAATGATTTGTTTGGAGACCTACAGCTATTTCTAGACCCAAGATGTTTGGACAACTGTAGATAAAGTTTCATTATCAGACTGCTCTAAATATGCCATAATTATAGATAAATCAGGATGATTTTTGCTCCATGAACTTAAGTTATTAATCTACTCAGGACAAACATCCAGGATACCATCATTCTCCAAAATTATACAAGTGCTTTTTCCAGCCAAGAATGTAAAAAGTGATGTTTGAAAATTAAGGTTAAGGATTGGTTGGTCAATGCTCATGTTTCTATCATTTAATTGTTTCCATGTTTCTTCTGGTCTCTGTACCCAAGCTAGCCTGGTACTTCCACAAAATCTTATATTTCCCTTTCGTTAGCACTCAACATAGTTGAAATTAGTTAAATGGCTATTTTCTCCAACAAACAATAGGTTTATTACATCAGAGGATTCTGCTGTCTTATTTTCTGTATGTTTAATGCTGGCACATAGGCATCAATGAATATTTGTTGAATGAATATATGTATTAATCATTTTATAATAAATGGAGAGGAAACAGCATCACACTGATAATTGAATGAGGGAATGAGCAAGGAAATTGAATTAGTTTTGTTTTCCAAATTTTTATATGGTGACTGTTGTTTAAAATTTGGTATGTAAATGTTATATGGATATAACTAACAAATAATAAAAAACAATGACAGCAAAAGTAAAGTTCAAGTTACCAGAATCCTAGGCATAGTGGAGTAACCAAATATAAATTCATATTCTGTACTTAAGTATTTAAGAAACAGGATTTAAGACTCCATCAGTATACCAATCATGACTTTTACTCACTCATTATATCATAACTCATTCAAATGATATGTAAGATGCAGACTTTAGGAATATTTACCATATTAATTGAATGAAGATTTGCATGGAAATTTGAGGGTTTTTTCTTTTTTTTTTTAAGATTTATTTATTTATGCATACAAGCTGGAGAACAGGCCAGAGGCGTGGGGGCAACGAGAGGGTTCACCAGAGACAGAGTGGGGAGCAGAACAGGCAGATCGAGGAAATACACTGCTGAGGGGAGCAGTGAGCAAGGCAGGAGAAGTCTGCTGCGCCATATGGGAATCTCCCTGGCCAGGCGTCGAACTCGTGTCGCTGCTGCCAACAGCTCCATAGCACAGCGCTTAACCGCTGCGCCATCAGGGAGGCCCTGAGTTTTCTTTTTAAATGCATCAAAACTTTGTACTTAAATGAAGGTGAGAGTGATATTTTTGAGAACCTTTTCTTAGCAGAGAAAATTTTTGCTAATTTTGCATTTAGTGTTCTTAAAGCAATTTTCTGTTTTATTTTCATATGTTAAGTAATTTTGTTTATAAAAATATATGTTTCCCAACAGGCATACAAACATGACTGGAAAACTACATAGTAGTACTTTAGATATAATCTAAAATATGTCCTTATGTAGTCCTTATGTAGTAGAGACCAATGATTCATGAAATTGCTCAGTGTTGGGCATATTCCCTCTTATAGAACTAATAGTTTGTGCAAAACATTTTTCTTCAAACTTTGAAATAAAACTATAACCTCTACTCAGTATGTCAGCACTTATATTAAAATGGATTTCTTACTCACAGGAAAAGCTTTAATTAAGAGTATTTAGAAGTATAGAAATCAACAGCACATCACGGTGACCAATTTAAGTTTCTTCTCCTGAAATACAGGAAATACAGGAGAAAAAGAAAACTAAGAGGTCGGTCCTCCTTTGCCTATCAATAAAGCTATTAATATGTCTGCATCTATACTGTTATATCCTGCTCTGGAATAAAAGAAAATTTTGTTTGCTACCAAAAGCTATTGCTCTTTTTGTGCCCAGGTCCTATCCCAGTTCCCCACTCAAGATTTCACTTCACAAAAATTATCCTCTTTTGCCTTATGTCCCATTTTTTGCCTTTATATTTGAATATTCTTCAAAATACATAAGTATACTGTAATATCTTTCATTTCATTATTTTTTTAAAGTATAGGCTTGTGACTTTCATTCTGCCAAAAAAAAAAAAAGTTAATTTAATTTAAATCTCTGTTCATATCCACTGAAATGTAAGATATGTGGAAACCATTTCACATCTCCTTCGATGGGGATATCCATGAGTATCCAAGGTAAAAAAAAGCAACAACAAAACAACCCTCCATTACTTTCTGTAATGTCTCATTAATTTCCTTTATTTTACTGATTACAAGCTGAACTTACTGTATTTACTTGTTCTGCTAATTTGTTAATTTAATTTTTCTTCTTCAAGAAGCATGCAGTATTTTTGAGACAGATTCCTTAACAATTATTCATTAGTGTATCTTGGGCTCTTAGAAATGCACAGAACAGATTGGTTATTTAATATATGTATTTACTGAATAAATGAAGGCCTATATTAGTTCCTTTGAAAAAATTAAGTGTCCGCCGTAAGTGTGCAAATGAAGCAAAACATCTTGCTGCCATTTGCATTTTTCTATCATCCCTCCCATCTTTCTTTCAGATATCTAGTACCCTTTTACTTTTTCTGTAATTATCTACTTGTTATCTGCTTAGAATTTTACCTGTTATACCTCACTCACCAAAATAATCACTCATTTCAGTAATCCCTCAATTCAAGTAGTCTGTTACCATTAGGTGAACAGTAAAACAGTCATTTCCCAAGTGCATCTTAAATTTTTCAAAGTAGCAGTGTTTGGTTGGAAAACAGGCTCTGCCAGATTCTCCACATATTTTCACTGATTCCCAAAGTGATTTGTGGAACTCTTCCTCACTCAATTTTTACCACTTTTCACTATCTTCTACAGTTGGTCCTGAGCATGGATACCTAATTTTCTAAAACTACATTCATGATCCTTGTCCATCCAAACCAACTTAACTATCCCTTGAACTACATCTTTACAAACTGATTTGAACATGTCTCTAGGATGAGACCTCTTCCAACCAGCCTTTAGTATGTTCACATTAAAATGCAAAAGTTCAGGCCTTTCCTTCTAGCAAATGGAAAAGGATTCCTCTAGAATCTAGTCCTTACTTTCTTTCTCAAACTAAACTTCCTCAACATTTTTCATATAGGGAACATAACTAAGACTTCAACTTTTATTACACTTACTTCATTCCAGGCAGTAGTCTAAATATTTCACCTGAAATCTCCTCATGTGTTCTTATAACGTACTAAGAGAAATGTACTATCATTACAATATAATTTCAATAAAGCAATTTACTCACTTTAAAATTTGAAAATGAGTACTGTTAAGTTTTCAAATGAATAAAGACCTAGAAATTTTAAAAATTGTTCCAAACTATGGGGGCCTCCCTGGTGGCTTAGGGGTTAAGTTTCAACACTATCACTGGTACAGACTGAGTTCAATCCCCAGCCAGTGAGCTAATCCACACATGGCATAGCAGACCTCTCCTGTCAAGCCTGCTGCTCGCCTTAGCAGCATATTTCAGTAAATCCACCTGTTCTGCTCCCTATTCTGTCTCTGGTGAATTCTCTCACCTCCTGCACCTCTGGCCTACACCCTAGTTCTTTCATGCAAAAATTTTAAAAATAAACAGAAAAAAAGTTGTTCCAAACTAGTGAAAGGAGTCAGGATTTAAATCTAAGGCTGTCTGCTTCCAGATCTCACATACTTAAGCATCTTGCTGTTTCCACATTAAAATAACACCCTGTTGTCTCTCATCATTTCTGAACAAAGAAACAGGCTTACAGAGGATAAAAGAGTATTCCAATTGCAAATCTAGAAAAATTAGGAATATCTCTGAGAGCAAGTGAATTTGAATCCACTACGCTACACATCTTGTATCTATGCTTTGGACAGTCCAGTACCTAAAATGAGATGGAGAACCACACAGTCTACCAACATATTTGTAATCAGTGGCTGCTTTTAGAGCATTTTATTAATGCCTTTGGCTATACATGACTATTCAAAAAGGAAAGCATTATAAGTTGTTATAAGCTAACAGTTCAAAGTCAATTTGTGAGAAAATAAAATCTATGCAATTTTCCTTTTGACTAGAAAAATTTGCATAAACTAAAGCATATGATTTAAAGTATGACTTTCATTTCAGTCATGATTATGAGAAATAAATGGACGTCTCCATACCATGGTGTGTTAATGCAAGATATCCCAAGGGCCAACCGCTGGGAATGTTTCAATGGTTCAAGTGCACCCATAGGTGCCTACTCATACTGCATAGAGATCCAGAAACAGCTTCTGTTCTGAATGAAGTTCAAAATAGGTGCTGAAATTCAATAGGATCTTGTCATTTTGTCAGATTTGGCAAATGTTTAATATACAATAAAAACACTACATTAAAATTCTCTCACTTTCCCCCCCCTGAGGCATGAAGTGTCAGAAAATATTTTAGACATTCCTTATACTGAAAAAAAGAGCAAACACAGCTGAACATATCCGTTGGCTAAAAAATTAACAGTTGTCATTTTGCTGTTGTTGATCACAGACCATGCAATTACGAATAAACAATAAATCAATGTGCAAGAGTTGTAACACAGAAACTACATTAACAATAAACTAATTTTGCAAGTACATATTGTTCATAGCTATGAATCATAAAAATCTTTTGGCACAATAAATAATATATTTTTTATTATCTAAATGTCCTCTTTCTTTGTAGAAAGACCAGTTTAACTCTTGTAACTGGAATGGTGCATGGACACTCATTTATAAATATTTAGGTTGTGACAGTCAAAGTGTATGATTGAAGAGTAGTGCTCAGTCCAGATGAAAAATGCTTGTTCTGAATAAACAGGATAAGACTTAAATGTAAGCATGGCATTCTTTGATTGCATTATGTTTTATTTACTTTTAGGCACTATGTATCAATAAAGCCACAGGTGTCCAGTACCCCATTTGGCTGTCTCTAGAGAGTTTATTTTTTTGGCTTTTCAGGTTCTACAATAACATTATTGAAAAGATTAGCCCATTTCACTTTTACTAACTATGAAGCAATTTAATATGTACAATTTGAATAATTCTTTTTGAAAATACATCTTTTATGACAAATTTGTTGCTTGAGGCTTTAAGGTTTGATAAATGACAATATAATCTGTTATTATTCATTGCAAAATGGTCAAAGATAAGTCTAACTGCATCAAGCTGAAACCTCCCTTACTTCCAATAATTTCCCCTTTAAAGGCCCAAACGTAATTATGACAATTTCAGAGGCAGAACATATGAACAGAACAATCAGTTTAAAATAGTATTCCTGCTGGGAAAACACAAGAAGACAAGAAAAATAATCTCTACTGGAAGTAAAAGGCAAATAGTAAAAATAACAAGCTTTAAAGTCAGAGATTGAGAGCAACTCTCTTCAAAGATGATGTAGAAAACTACATGTGTACAAGATGGTGGAATATAATTTAGAAAAAACAAATAAGAAAAGTCAAAATTACTGAAAGTGTTATGGTTGGTTATGATTTAAAAAGCTTTCTTTTTCAGACGAAACTCTTGGAACGTCTTTACTACTATGAGGGGAATGTTATATATCACTGGCTTTTCATTGTTGTAGATGTTATTAAAGTGTTAAGAAAAAGTCAGAGTAAATGCAAACTTAAATGCACTAGGTTAAATGTGACGTGGATGGACAAATCAGTTTCCATTATGATTTTTTTTTAAATTTATTTATTTATACATACAAGCTGGGGTACAGACCAGAGGCGTGGGGCGGCGAGAGGGTTCACCAGAGACAGAGCGGGGAGCAGAACAGGCAGATCAGAAATACACTGCTGAGGGGAGCAGCGGGCGAGGCAGGAGAGGTCTGCCACACCATGTGGGATTCTCCCTGGCTGGGTGTCGAACTTGCATCGCTGCTGCTGACAGCTCCACAGCGCAGCGCTTAACCGCTGCGCCGCCAGGGAGGCCCCAGTTTCCATTATGATTGACAGTGGGTCTGACTCTTTTTCATGTCAGTGTATACATGACCCAGCTTGACTTTTTCAAACAGGGTGCTTTTTCTCTCACAGGTCCACATTTCCACAGTTCAGTATATTCCAAGAGAGGAGATGTCATAAGTCCTGGGTCAAACATCACCATCATTACCTACATTATTTCTCTTCTGTACCTTATATAAACTTGAGTATAAGTTTTTTTGATGGTGGGAATAGGGACTTTTCTGTTCATACTCAGTTTTCTGCATTGCCTGAAACATGGCAGATTCTAAATAAAGGTTTATTGAATGAAAAAAATAAATGAGTTAATACAATTCCAAGTTGGTATCATCTTATTATTTCAAGTACTACTAATATTTTCTCAATAAAATAAAAAAACAGAATCGAAAGATCCTTAATAAACATTCATCTCCCACTCAAACAAAAATAACCATACCAACAATAACAACTTCTTATATATTATTACGATGCCAAGTGCTGTGCATATCACGGAACTTTTAATACCAACATCAAGGTAGACATGATTACTTTCCTTTTACAAGTGGGAGAATGAGGTTTATAAAATTCAGTGCCCATGTGAATGGCCCAAAGCTAGGAAGCGGTAAAGCCAAGATTCTCACTGATGTTGGAAAAACTCATATATATTAAGTCAATTGGCTTGACAGTAACAGAAAATGTCATAACATTATTCACCCAAGGTTAATAATGGCAGCAAAGCTACACATTTTTTTTTTTTTTTTAGGAACCCAGGCTCTATCCAGGTCACTGTTCAAATGTACTTCAGATATTGCCTCTAAGGAAATATCTCTCATTCAGAGAGCAAGATGGAAGAAGAATGAAAGAATAGTAAAGAATTCCTGACAAATATGAGTGAAAGGAGGCATCTGGTAGCTGACACACTTCAATGTATGTCATTGATTAACAGGTAGTCACTCTCATTGGATGAATTATCTCCTGTATATTCCTATGGTTAAGTCCAAATCCTCAGAACCTCAAAATATGACCTCATTCAGAAATAGGGCCCTTAAAGATGTACCTAATTAAGATGATGTCATACTAGAGTAAGGTAGACCCTGATCCAATATGTCTGATGCTCTCATCAAAAAAGTGGCTTCAAAGAGACACGCATGAGCTCAGGGATAGCAATGTGCAAAGACTGAAATTAAACTGCCACATGCCAAGGAGCTACCAGAACATAGAAGAGATGCTTACAACAGATTTTTTTTCTAGCACCTTCAGGAGGAGCACAACCCTGCTGACACCTTTATCTTTAATCTCCAGCCTCCAGAAGTGGAAGACACTAAGTTTTTGGTGCTTAAGCAACTCAGTTTGTGCTACTTTGTTTAGGCAGTTCAAGCTAAACAATGCAGTAACCCTTAAGGTACTCTGGCAAAAAATAGTTTATTGGCTTTATTTCTAGCTATAATTTTGAAAAGCGGTAAAATAACTATTGCTGGACCACATGCAATCTCTGTGAAACTATGTAACACTCTGAGTGGTGGTCTCAGTATTTTATATGTCACTATTAATTATAATTATATATAGAAATACAATTACATTAATAATATTAATATAGTTTATATTAGAAATAGAATTTTAAGTAGGACATAATTATAGAAATCCATATGATGTAATTATGATTATACATAATAATATTAGTATATTATATTTTAGATATCATTTAAAGAGAAACATAATTTAGATATATAGATATATAGGTATAATTTAGATGTGTAGATAGATATACTTTAGAATGAAAATAATGCTAGCAATTTAATTATGATAGGTCATATAGAATAAGATATATTCCTATTTCAAAGATGTCAAATTTTAAAAAAGCAATGGGATGTTAGGATGATTAACAATAAATTAGATTAGATAAATAATTTAATGAGCCCAGTAAGCATAGAAGAGAAATAGTGTACATGGGTTATGATTCAACATTTTACACTCTATATAAAACGATGATTTGTCTTATCTTAAGACAAATAAGAGTATGCATGAGATAAACAGATATAGAATAAGAATAAATAAAACCATCAGTATGGATATTGGCATATATAAAAATACATAAAAATAAACTTCTTTGATTAACTTGTTCAAAATGTAGTTTAATCAACTACATTGATGGAATGTAGTATCACTGGTATTACATATTCGCTTTATTTCATTGTAATCATTGGTTTCAGTTATGCTGATCCTAAAAAAGCAGGATAATTGCAGGTGGTGGTTTCATGATAGAAATTTAATACCCTTTTCTCTGCTAAATAAAAAATATTAATTTTGCTTTCATTGGATATATATCTACTTTATAACTGATTGTAAATCTGTAAAAATCATCAAATGCAGTAATAATTCCTTGCTAATTTTTTTGCTTCTATTTCCTTTTCTTCATAAAATTCAGTCCTTTTTATGTAAATTAGTCTTCTCATTATGTATTAGCTAAACTTCTTTAGAAATAGCTGGGATTTTTCTCTTTAGTCCCAAAGGAAAGTTTTAATTGCCTGTTGCCATGACAAGTTGAGTTATTAAACACATATTACAAAATAATTTTAAAACCATCTAATTTTAAAGGGTCTTATCAAGAAAGCTATCTTCTTTAGCTGTAGCTTGATTTTTTAAAAAAATTGCAAAGCATCCATTTCACAATTAGCAAGGAACTATGTGAGCATCAGTTAACTTACTCAAACAGGGCCAAAGAAAGGAAGTCAGGATCTCCCACTGTGCAAGCTTTAATGATTTCACATTTACGAGTCTATAACAGAGCTAAATTCAGGAACTGACCTGTGAAACAGCATCATTTATTAATATTAATATTAATAACCATAATAGTATTTAGAGTGTCCCCTGTAGTTTTATAGTACATAATAAAAACAATTTGAGATTCAATTACATCAATAAACAGCAAAACATTAGTAAAGATATTAGCTAACACAAAAAAGAAAATGCTTAGAGTCCAAAGAAGGCATTTGTATGAGGCAAAAAGCTGGACTTTTCATAAGGATTACTAGACTTTGTGGCAGCTTCGGGCAGCTATTTTGGGGAGGAGGCGGAGGTAAGTGCGATATCAATTTCAGTAAGGGGAGGTGAGGGAGGACTCTACAGTCAAAATGTATTTTGCAAAATGAAGATAAGGAATGTATTCTAATAAATTAAATTATGTCTTTGTAAAACAAAAAGGACATTAGTACAAAAGTAAGGGCTAGATATATGGAGAAATTTAAGAGTTCTCGGTAGCAAGAGATACATCTTCAACAAAAATGTATTTTTATGAGAACAAAATTTAAATTACAAAATTATCAAAGTTTTTATCCTGAAAACTTTATGAAGTAAAGTCAAAAAGGTATTATCGTCTCCAAAGTTTATACAACTGAATTCAGTCTTTAAAAAAATTTTTGAGGTAACATTGGTTTACAACACTACATGGGCTTCAGAAGTATAGGTTCACACCTCTTCAGATGCCTCTCTCCACACTATACCCACCACCAAGGAACCCACAGTCCTTTACCATTGTCCACTGTGCCCCTCCCCACTTTGCTCTCCACCCTCCCTCTACCTCTCTGGTAACCTTAATTCTATAGACAGAATTCTAGGGTTTGTTATCGGTTTGGTTGTGACTGACCCTTTCTTCTTCTTTCCTCCTCCTCCTCCTCGTCCTCCACCTCCTTCAGTGTAGACTGGTATAACTGAATTCAGTTCGGATACCTAACAAGGGACAAATTTAGCAAAAGTTCTTTTTGCACATTTCTCTGTGAACCTATTCCTACTTTCTGCGATAACCAGTCCTGGTTCCATTTTCTTTAAAAAACTTCTTAAGTGTCAGTTCCTTTGTGTGGCCTTTGATCCCCACAAGCAAATACATTCAGTATAAATTATCTATTCCATTTTAACTTAGTCTTCATGCTCATTTGTATGCTTGATTTATCACTTTCTAGATTAAGAGCTGGCATACTTTTTCTATAAAGGACTAGACAGTAAACATTTTAGACTTTGCATACCATTTGGTCTCTTTCACAGGTACTCAACTCTGCCAATTTAAGTTGACAACACCCAAAGACAATCTACAAACGAATGAATGTGGCTGTGTTCCACTAAAACTTTGTGGACATAGCAAGGTGAATTCCACACAATTTTCACATGCCACACAACATTATTCTTTTGAGCTTTGAGCTTAGCCACTTAAAGCTATAAAACTTTCTGCTTACAGGCCATACAAAACAGGAGGCAAGCTAGATTTGGTCCACAGAGCAGGGCCTACCAGCCTGAATTCTAGATTGTGAGTTTTATAAGGTGAAGCATCTCCTAAACTCACCTAAACCATCCCCATAATACTTAAAATATTGCCTTGTACCTAGTAAATGCTCTATAAATATTTGCCAAAGTAGATACTGGAACTAGAGATAAACTGCAGTAAATAAAAATAAAGTGTAAAGCAAGTTCCTTCTCCTGTCTACCTCCTCAGAATATCTTAAAGCAGGTCCCTTATTATTTTAATAGCATCCTGGCCTTTTCCTTTAAGTAGTACATGATTGTGTATAATGATCATGTACTTATTTTTAGGTTTTCCTGTTTATTGCTTTAGTAATTTCTATTGTCAGTGTGATAAATTCCTACAAACTCAGAGGCTTAACATTGCACGTAATTGTTGTTTCACAGTTTCTACAGGTCAGTAGTCAGATGATCTTGGCTTGATCACTGCTTAGAGAGACACAGAACATAGCCGAAATCAAGGTGTCTGCAGGACTTCATTATGCAAACTCTAAGATAGGGGCTGCTTCAAGGCTCCTGAAAACTGTTAACAGAATTCAGTTCCATACGATGCAGGACTGAGGTCCCCATTTCTTTGATGACTGTTGGTTGTTATTCTCAGCTTTTGAACTCCACCACATTCCTTGGCTCATGCCCCATTTACCTTTAAAAGAGTAACCTTGACTCAACACCTTCTCATGCTCCTGTCTTCTGTCCTTTTGCTTTTCTGTCTGACTCCTTGGGTTCTCTCTCTCACTGTCTCTCCCCTCTGCTTTTAAAGATTCACATGTTTACCATCATACTACCCATAGAATCCAGAGAATCACCCCATGTCAAGATCATCAATCTTAAACACATCTGTTATGTACTTTTGCTATGTAACATAATATAGCTGTAGGTTTGAGGGATTAGGGCACAAATATCTCCGGAAGGAGTTATTATTTAACATAACACAATTACCATCTTTCTCATTAGACTGCAAATCACATGAATAAAAGCTGTTTTATCATTGCTGTATACCCAATGTCTGGCATATTCACCAGACATAGTAATTGCCCAGTAAATATTTCTTGAATTAAAGTTTGAATGAAAGAGCAAATAAATAAATGAATGAATAGGTGGATCTGGGGTTAAGGAGAGTGCTCCAACCTACAGTTGGACATTGATGGTCTTTAGTACAATTACGGGACAGTGATTAAGAAAAGCACAGATTTTCACATCAGGAAGACATGGATTCACCTTGGTAATTTTACTATCTCTTATTAACTGAATAGCTTTAAAGCCATCTCTGCACCATAATTTGCTCATATGAAAAATGGGAAATCAAAATCTCACCCTAAAATGTCTGTTAAGTACTTTTATGCATTTTTCTGTCCATGAATATTTGGATATTTAGATTGTTTCCAGGTTTTTTACTATTACAAACAATATGGATGTATTCATTCATTTCTTCTGGCATACATGTGCAAGAATTTCTCTCAAGATTATACCTAATAAATGAATTTCACATTTTCAACATTACTAAACAATGCCAAATTGTTTCCCAGAAGTAGTTTTACAGAAACAATCCCTCATCAGAATAATATGAGACTTGACATTGTTCCGCCAATACTTGGTTTTATTAGACTTCTTAATTTTTGCCAAATGGTTGGGGATAGAATAGTATCTCATTGTAGTTTTAATATGTGTTTCCCTAGTTATTAATGAAGTTGAGAATTTTATGTTTACAGGTTCACATGTTTAATATTTTATATGTTTACTGGAATACATGTGCCTTTTCTCCCCCAGAGTTTTATTTCTATCCTGTTCTTTTTGTTTTGTTTCCCCATTGTATAAGTTAGGTATACTTAGTAAGGAAAGTCAGTAATTTTTGTATTTGTAATGTCTTTGATCTTCTTTTAGACAGATTGTTGTATGAGGCACACAATTTTCTGTTGGTAGTTCAATAGTTGCTAGCTCTATGATGGTTAGTTTTATGAATGTCAACTTTTTTTTTTAAAGATTTATTTATTTATACATACAAGCTGGGGTACAGGCCAGAGGCACGGGGTGGCGAGAGGGCTCACCAGAGACAGAGTGGGGAGCAGAACAGGAAGGTCAGAAATACACTGCTGAGGGGAGCAGCGGGCGAGGCAGGAGAGGTCTGTCGCACCATATGGGATTCTCCCCAGCTGGGCGTTGAACACGCATCGCGCGTGGCACCCACAGCTCCACAGCGCAGCGCTCAACCGCTACGCCACCAGGGAGGCCCTATGAATGTCAACTTAACTGCAAACTTAACTGGCTAGATAACTGGCAAAAAAATTATTTGGCAGTGTATCTCTGAAAGTGTTTCCAGAAGAGATAGGCACTTTAATCAGCTCACTGAGTAAAGTAGGTTATCTTCACCAATGTGAGCACAGTGCTATTCTGTGGTTTTGCTATGTTGTGACTAAATAAAGATTTGTATTTCTGGTTTTTTCTAATGCGATGTTTTTTAAATCTGAATTTTTACTTCTCAGGAATTCTCAAAAAAAAAAACCTTATCGTGTTTCATCCTCACTTTCACTAGTCTTCTTTTAGAACTCCAATTAAACAGGTTCAATTTATGTGCTAGCATCCTTGTGTGCTTTTATTTCATTTATTTTACTATTAATTTATATATAATAATTTATAATCACCAGTTTGTTTTTTCTACTGTATCTTATATTTAACCCATTAATCAAGGTTTTGAGTTAAATTATTATATTATTCCTTTGTGATCTTGAGAATGATGTTATTGGGTTAGGGAAAGATGTAATGTGAGTCACTTCTAAGAAAAATCTCAGATGAGTTTCTTTGCTAATCTTCAGCTGACCCTTAGACTTAGTCAAAAAGAGGACCTTATATTGAGATGGTCGAGCCAAGCCATTCAATCAGCCTGAATATCTAAGCTGCTGCATAGAGAAGAGTTATCAGAGTCACCTGATCCTCACTAATCTTCAAGGGAGTAAAAGTAATGTTTGTTTTCAAGACTGCATTTTGCTATAACATAGCTTAGCCTATCCTAATTAAAACAAATTCCAATTAGCTCTCTGTCAACTTTATTTGGTTAATTTTTATATCCTCATCAGTCACTTTTTTAAATATATAATTTATCTTTTCTTATGTTATATTCCATAAGCAATGATTTCAATACCTAATATCATCATGGTTTAAATGTGTTACTGTCTTCTCCTGCATATATTTCAATTGGGGGGGGGTACATGTTCACATTTGATTGACTTTACCCTGTGGCTGAGTATGAGTGGACTGAGTTAAGGATGATTCACCCCAGAGAAAATCTGCATAGGCTTCTGCTGTTGAAAAGACTTCTCAACAAACTGGGACTACTATCATTCAATCTCTTAGCTTCTAGTTTCCTTTATGTCTCAGGTAGTTTAAAGTAGAACCCAGTTCTGAGACATATCTATCATATATATTTTGAATAGCCTCTTTATCCCCATATCTGTAGCTATGGTCGAACAAACAGACTTTTTTGTCCCTTTCCATTTGTGATCAGTGAATTTTTCCAGCCTGCACTTTCACTGATTGTATATCACTTTGGAGAAGCAAGATTTTTTGAAAGTCATCCTGTCTGACTTCTTCCACTTCCATAGACTTAAGATCTAATATCCTGATCTACATTTAAGTATCCCTAAAATTGCAGCTTACTATATCACATTTTCCCTTCCCAAGTGCCACTAAATTTCCCAGATTTTGTGTTGGCTTGCAATTTTTATTGCAGATTTTAAGTCCTTCTGCTGGGGAAACAGTAAGTACTTGAGAATTTCTTTTACTTTCTCATCTATGAATTTAAAAATACATTTATTTTAGCTTAGTTCTGTCTAACGCTTTGGAAGGAAGAGCTTGAAAGGAAAACCTATATATGTTTTTACACACAGCTACATTCTCACAAGTTAGTTTTGTATGAACAAAATATTTACCTCATAAACATTACAGAACCCTTAAGATTGATGGAAAAACCAACCACACAAAAATAAAACATTCTATATATTATTTAATTTATAAATACTTTAAACATATAGAAAAATAAGGAAAATAATATAAAACAAAAAGTCATGTTCTGACCACCCAGATATTTTAAATGTTAACGTTCTTCTACATGTGCTTCAATATTTTAGAATAATACAATGTTACCAAAACAAATAATTTCCAATTAGAGCTAATTGAAGAATAGAGGATTTATTTATGCATTCTTTCAATTAACATACATTTGCCTCAAAATTAAATATCACATTTAATGCTTAGCACTGGAGATTTAAATCACTTTGTTTTTAGTCAGTACTGGGACTATGCATTTCAGAATAAAATTTTAGTATGACTGTTATTGATGACTCAGTCTTGTTCCATAAACATTTACTGAACACCTAGGAAAAATCTAGCAGTTAAAATAACGAAGGAGAAGAAAATACTCTTATGAGAAAATTTCATTATTACTTACTGACATTGCATATCTAAAAAAAAAAAAATGGACTCATCTTTGCATGTTATCCCCTGCTATTTACCTCTATTTGGATTATGTATTAATCCTTGAAAAACAGATCAATATATTGTGAATTCATTTATGTTCACTCAATATCAGTGAGATAAAATATAATTATGAAAATACTATTACATAAGGAAGCACCAGATAGAACTATTATAGATATTTAGAGATGAGTTATGCCTCTCTCATTTCCTGAACTTTACTGTACAAGTAGATATAATACTACTTCTTCCATTATGAATTGAAATATTTTTAAATTTGTTGAAGAATTTCAATAAAGTCAATGAAAAGAATTATTAATCCCCTTGGATAGTAGTGGGAAATGCATTGTAATTGGTAGACTTCATATAAGAGTTCTTGGAATATCTCCAACTGCATTAGCAATTGGTCATCTTAATTAAACGGTCCATTAGCTGAAATCTGCATCACAAAACTACCATGCACAATTTTTGCCAACTCTGATCCATTTATTGTAAGGTCAAAGTTTCCTTGCTCACTGCAAAATGAAACTAGATATATTAAGTTAAAATATTTCAAGCTTGTTAAATATACAACCTCAAGTTAGTCACTATATCACATAAAGAAAATAATTGCAATTCTAGAGATAATCCCTCCAGTACTTGTAGTTTTTTTTTGCAATATAAGGTAGTTATGAAAAAGATAGGGACATATTCAAAATAAGTTACAGGAGTACATTAGTCATTGAGCTTCTATATTCTTTTCCTTATAGGTACAATAACCTACAATGCTGACACAAATATCTCAATCTAGTAATTATTATTAATGTGTTTCTAAATAAAAAATAAATCCATAGCAAATCTTATCACAGTCCTCATATATTAAATCCAAAAATATCCATGGAATTTCAAACCCACCTTGCAATATTTTTTTGTTATTTTTAGCATAGCCCCTATCAAAAATGTTTAGATAATCAACTAATATTGAATGAACATATTCAACATTCCTTCACTAAGATACTCAACATTGTTTTGGCATCTACTGTGTGTTCCATTCCTATATAAAGAGGAATAAAAGATACTCCTGTCCACAAGATACTTTTGACCCAGCCCATTCTATGTAAAATTTTAAAGAGTACAAATTTATTTTGTTTTCTCTAGTATCTTCAGTTAATATTCATTTCTCCATTTTCTTCCAACGATGTAGTGGAAAACTTATTCAGATTCCTTGCTAAGAGCCAAAAACAATCTGTATAATTTTCTTGAACTTCATATATCGAATTTATTGAAATATTTAGGCTAACCTAGAACATAGCATGTGATGAATTCAGGCTAGGATTTTTCTAAATCTTAGACATTCTTGCAAATTATCAATATGTAGGCTAGTCTAGAATTTTGCCCAGTTCTGAGGCCAAACTTGTTGATGTATATGTTGTAGCGCCCAGTATTCCCCGAATGAAAATGGGAACAGTAGATGCCTGTCACCTGTCTTCCCATATTTCTTTTTAGTTCCCCCAAATCTTTAGAGATCACTGAGATAATTTCAAGTGCATAAACAGGTTCTTAGAGTAGCTGAGTTCCAATTATTCTGAGTCATAAGAAATCCTAAGTGGTCTCACAGTCTTTTCACTCAACCATGATTTCATATCAATGTTGATTCTAAACTCACTCATCTAAATCCTATGCCATTGACATAAGAGAAATGGAAATGAAGATATCTACTATTTTCAGGTCTTTACATCATACCTTTGACTTCAACTCACAGTACTGATGAATCTTTATCATGTATTGAGCAAAATAACAAGAAAAAAATAAAATGAAAAAAAGACTTTCTGCTGTCTATACATTTTTCCCATTGAAGATCTAAGTATGTATGGTGCATGTTATATCGTTCTGTGTCACTCTAATATACATGCTTGGCAAAACATCGTCTACTCCATCTTTTCTACAATTCTTTTAAAATTACATCTTACTAAATTGCTCTCTATGCAGCTATATCTATCTCTGTATATTATCTTTCCCATTTTTTCATTTGGGTCATTTGCAATTGCGGAGTCTGATAATCATTTTGGGAGGTTCCTGACCTTCTTAACTCATCCTCCCTTTTAGAGGGTCAAGCAGTGGGATCAACTCTGTTATGGAGGGAACTCTAAAGAGGATATGACTGAAGTCAAATCATCTTATACAACTTAGGCTGTCTGGAAACAGGAATAAAGCAGTTTCCTGGAAGGAACTTGTAGAGATAGGATGAGCTCCCTGGAGTTCAATATAGTTTCTAATCCTATTAGTGCTAGGGGAGATAGATAAAAGGACCATTAAAGTTGTACAGGTTCATCCTGGCCTTGTGATTACACCCCAATCTCTGATAATGGTGCTGGGGAGTTTCAAGAATGCTAATTCCTTTAATGGTGGCAAAGATGAAGGAAACAAAACTGTATTTTGTGCATGTTTAAACTGTAGTCACAGTGTTTTACAGTGTTATTGCAATAAGGTGAAGGAACTGGAACAAACTTCTATCATCCTGGGAACTAACAGACAAGATAGAGATAGGAATGGTGGTAACTGTAAGGAAATTGCCAAAGATCAATGAAATGATGAGGATGAGGTTGATGATAACAATGATTTAGTATTGTGACCACATTTCCAGGCGTATATTTTATAAGAACTACTCTCTGAAGGATTTGAACCTTTCTTTTAAAATTTCTTCAGACACATGCTTGATTATGATCAGGATTTCTATTCACTAACAACTGGAAAATTTATGGTGATATAGTCTTCTTACAAGATCCCCATTATTCTCATGATAAAAAAAATTCTCTTGTTTTAAAAGTTAGGCTGACAGTAGATCCATCACTTTCTTTACCTTCTCACTGTTGAAACATAAATAGTAATTTCAGCACAATCCAAAGAATTAAAGTCTTAGGGAAAGTAACATACAAGTATCTGCTATGTTCTAATGACCTGTATTTTGCCCTTTTATATCTGTAAAAAAAATTAACCTTTAAGACCTCAAATTTCATATTTAAACTACACTGGTTAAAATGTAAAACCAGGGCCTCCCTGGTGGTGCAGCAGTTAAGCGCTGCGCTGTGGAGCTGTCGGCAGCGGCAATGTGAGTTCAACGCCCCGCTGGGGAGATTCCCACATGGTGCAGCCGACCTCTCCTGTCTCACCCGCTGCTCCCCTCAGCAGTGTATTTCCATCGATCTGCCTGTTCTGCTTCCCACTCTGTCTCTGGTGAAACCTCTTGCTGCCCCACGCCTTTGGCCTGTACCCCAGCTTGTATGCATAAATAAATAAATCTTGAAAAAAATAAACAAAATGTAAAACCAGAGCTATGTGACTCTCTCCACTGCAGTACCAAGTCTCCTACTTTACTCTGTGTACATGTCAGGTTGAGTTTGACATCTTTTATTACCTCTACTTCTTCGTCTTGTCTGGCTACATTGTTGTCTTACTGTAGTGATAAACCCCCACTTTCTCCCCTTTCATTTTATCCACAGTGGACTTTGTTTAAAAATAAAAAGGGACTATTCAGGGTTACAGGCTTTTCTCCCTATAAATCTAATTCTATCACTCTCTCTATATTCTTACCTACTTCCGTGACTCCAATACAGCTCCTTAGAAGGTTCTGTTCTTGCCTTCACTTCCAGAACTCAATCCTTCTTAATATTCTCCACCATTTTAACAAATCTCAATTAGATTATTCTCAAAAGTAGGTATTTTATTAAAGATTAATAAGGGAATTAGTAAAGGGTTTTTAATAAATCAAGGCATAAACTTTTAGTTCAATATTCCTATGTTTTCTCTCCAAATTAGGTACACAACTCAGCTCTTTTGAACTGTCCCTCCTGCACTTTCTTATCCCTTCTCCCAACATGCTCCTCTTCTACCTTAGCATTCTTTATTTTTTTCAAATGTGTATTAATGTATCTCCTATAGTCATCATTTATATTGTCTTCAAATTAACAAATGGGCAGAAAATAGAAAATCCTCTCGTGTTATCTGGATCCATCCTTCTTACAAAATGAGTATAAAATTATTACCACCTTTTTCCACTATATGTTTAAAATTTGTAAAATGTCTTTTATGCACAAGACTCCATATGATGTATTGGAAAGATAGGAAGAAATGATGTACAATCACTAAGAAACTGCTCTCCACTTTTGAAGGCACTTACAGATTAATATACATCAGGTTAACAGGATGTAAGAAAATATATATTCAGGTAATATAAGTGGACCTTTAGGATGGGAAATGAGAGAGGTCAAGTAAGATAACAGACAACTACAGAGCTCCAAACTGAAAGTTTGGTCAACAATGTTGCCCCATGTTTAGGCAGGAAAAACTCTTGCAGTCTTAAGCTCAGCAAACATGTCTAATGGAAGGAAACAACAACTACCTCTTATATCAGCAAGCTCTGGATTCTTCCTGTGAGCTGTTCTTTTTGTTCCACCATAGTGCCCAACACAATCTGCCTTACTTCTTTTCCATGATTTTTTAAAAAGATTTATTTTTTTATACATACAAGCTGGGGTGTAGGCCAGAGGTGTGGGGTGGTGAGGGGATTCACCAGAGACAGAGTGGGGATCAGAACAGGCAGATCAACTGAAGTGCACTGTTGAGGGTGAGCAGCGGGTGAGACAGGAGAGGTCCGCTGCGCCATGTGGGAATTTCCCTGGCTGGGCATCAAACTCGTGCTGCAGTGGCTCTGGATAGCTTCATAGTGCTGCGCTTTACCCATTGTGCCACCAGCAAGGCCCCTCTTTTCCATGCTTTGCATTCCCATCCTGTGTCCAGCCCCACTATTCCAAGCCCTACTTGCAATTCTCTGTGTGAAGAATGAATGTGGCAGGGCAGGTATAGCAAGGCCTCCAGAATTCATATTACTGGAGCTAACACTATTGCAATCAATGGTGCTACCATCTATCAAAATGTTTAAACTGGAACCCAGCCTTTCTAACCTATTCCCCCATTTTCTTCAACACATTCTATTGATACCACTTCTTGTCTCCTAATATAACTCAAAACTTTCATATTTTCTCCATCCCTCTGCCACTACCTTAGTTATATTCATATCTTCTCTAGAATACTAAAAATAACTTCTTAGATGTCTGCTCAATTACAGACTCATTACTCACTTTTTTTTCACTTTGCTAAAGTTTGACATAAAGCTCTTCCACGGTTACCAAATACTTTGAAGATAAAGTACAGCATAAGTTTCTCAACAGTCTCAAATTGTTCCTTCGAAATCAGTGCAATGGTTAACAACAAGGAGTCTGAACCCGTTGTTTGAATTCTGTCATCTAATAGCTGGGAGTCACGGGCAAGTATTTGCTTCCTCAAAGTCTCAGAGGTCTCATTTTCAGAAGGGGATACCTCTTTATATTACGGTGAAGACTAAATGAGATAAACTCTCTAGAATTGTCCTTAGACTACTGTCTGGCACACAGTAGTAATAAATATTAGCTGTAATTATTATCTCTCCATCATCTTCTCTATGATTCCCTTCTCTGTGCTTGTGTATGGCCAGTTGGCTTGCCATCCTCTAACTCACAAAGCTCTCACACACTTCTTTGCCTAGGTCTCCTTTCCATTCCTTCTGCAAACTTCCCACCCCAACTTGTCTTTCAGGTCTAATTGTGGATGTCATTTTCTGTCTCCAATTCTGCAGTGCTGACATAGGTGTTTTTCTGAGGTTTCCATCACTCCCTTGGATAGTTTATTGTAAGCTAATCACTCTGTTCTCCTTCATTGAATTGTAAATTCCTTAAGGGCTTATTCTTCATTGTCTCCCCAATACCTAACACTGTCCCTGGCTTATAGAGGCAGAGCATTAATTTTGGTAGAACAATTGATCCAAATTTTAATTGCATATATAATTTGATTTGATCTGACCAGCAGCCTTATCACTATCATAAGCCCTGGAATAACCCTGCTTTATAAGCTGTACTTTTAAAAATGTGTATTTATTTATGTTGTGGCCTGTGTCTCCTCTTTTCTAGAAAGTGGAAGAATGTTTTCTCAAGGATAAATATTCAAATATGTGTTAAGTGTAAATGAAACAAAATATCTTTAAATGACATAATTCTAGGTCTGTGTAAATGAAGCATGGAAAAATAAGCTTGGAACTCAATTTATTTTTATACAAATGAATACAACTGGTCTTTATGTCTTTAATCCTGATGGTTTATATTATTTTTAAGTGAATATTAAAATAAAAAAATTGGAATAGCATTATTCAAAGAAAAAATTTTAAAGGAAGAAAATCTAAGGATTAATGTCCTTAATTTTCATTTCTGACAACCTATGTTCAAGTATAGGTTGTCTGGTCAACATTTAGGTCTGACTAGTAGTTTCCAAATCATGGTGTGTCATGTTCTAAATCAATTCCCTAAGAGAGATTTAGGGATAACTTTCCCCCAGGTTTTCTCAATTAAAGATGCATCTAGCTCTTTGCCCACATCACCCACATCTGCTCATAAAAAATGAATAATGGAACACACATGTGCTGACTTGTGATTCATTTCAGGCTTTTGCAGGTGCAAATGCAAGTTTTAAGGTGCAAAGTGGAGTCACAAACGTTGTGGGCTTGTTCAGCTGAAATTCTAGGCTTTAATCACATCTAAATAACTCCTCAGGTGACGCAATCACAGGATTTTGCTCACAAAAGGTGTGTAATAAATATTGTAGAATTGAGCTGGTGTATATTAACAGATGAGACCACAGTATTTAGAGAGAATGAAATCCAGCTAATTTTCACTGTATCTGGCATTGCATTCTTGTCCGATATTAACCCAAAATTCATCTTGAGTATGTTTCAAAGTAACTTTAATCAAATAAAATAAAAAATAAAATACTTTTATTTGGGTACATAACTGATTCAGGGATTTACAATGACAGATAACCCAAATCTATCATAATTACTACACAACAATTGCAGTTAGGGTAGTCTTCTAGCAGACAAACTAAGTCAACACTAGATTACAAGCAATAATAGAGGGGCTCACTCGTGCAGATAATCCTAAACAGCAGAAAATCCCCAAATCACTTATTTTCAGTGTGAGTATGCATTTAGGAGATTTTTTTTAAAGTAGGTATCCATTCCTAACTTCATTTTCCTTAGATTGAGAATCTGTGAATTTCATACTTTACTAATGATTAAATTGTCATGTAACTGTCATATATGTGTATATATAGATGTGTGTGTATATAGCCTATGTAGATATAGCCTCTATACATGTACACAAAAGTCTATCATTTGCCAGCTAAAATGACAGAAGTAACAAAGTTGTTAAAAACAGAGTAGAGCTAGTTTTCTGAGGAGACCAATTTATCACCCCTCATGACCAGATTTCAATAAGGTTTATTAAACGTGGTATGTTCTGCATCTTCTGATGCCCAGCTGTATTTCAATTGTTGTTTTGCTTAAGTAAGGACAATACCTTTTGCCTACTCTGACAAAAAAATAAAAAGCACAGCTTCTTTGTTTCTCTATGAACTGGAGAAACACAGGTTATAAAGAATAATACACACACACACACACACACACACTACTTGCTTTCATCTCAACATAACACTGTAAATGTGCACTAGTATCATAATCTTTGGAATATATTACTTTTAAAGCAACAGATATGAATATATCATTATCCATGGAAGCATAACAAGAAGAAATATGTTTCAGGAGATCTTATTTTAAAAAATATAGTGATAATGGAACAGAGTTCAAAAATCAGTGAAAAGAGAAGAGATTTTCCTCTGGCTTCATGCTTAAATATATTTATTTCCTCTCATCAACCCTAAGGTAGAGAAAAATGAAAATTAAGCTCTGCCTTTACACTTTACTCCTGTTGTGACACCTCTAAACCCAACCCTCTTGCTCTGTTTATACAAATCCTACCCATTTTTCAAAGTGCACTTCAAATACTGCATCTCTTATAAAGCACTCCCTGACCATTTCATCTGGAAGCAATTTTTCCTTCTAAACTTCCAAAAGACTTATTTTCCATACCACTCATTTAGCACTTATTATTTACTGGCTGGTAGAGATGTAATGTTTTCAGGAATGTAGCAGCCATAGTGGAGACATTTCTTATTCTTTGGTATTGAAAGATAATTTTATATTTTTAAAAGCAAAATAGGTTTATGTGTTGGTATTGCTCTTCATGAATATGAACTATAGTTTGCAAGATCACAGAATACATCATCATAACAAAATGGAAGCACATATGTAATGCTTATGGTATGCCAGTATTATCTCATAAACATTAGAAATAAAAAAAGTTTCAACTACTTTACAAATCTTTAGTTGCTAATAATGGAAGTTTAGATGTGTGTGTATTAATATATTATATATGTATGTGACTATTTATACACATATGTCTATGCATGTATGTGTGTACATAGTAAACTTGTTTTGTTCATATAAATGTGTTGGTAAATTGAAGTAAAACAATATTTATTCAAACATCCATTATAAATAAATCGATAAATTGCTATTAATTATTTATATGCTTTTATACTACCATAAGAGATAAAGTACTAGCTACTAGAAAATAAGAAATGGTATACCTTAATGTTTTCCATCTTTGAAAAATTAATGGAAATTTTATTTTTTTTATTTTTTAAAGATTTATTTATTTATACATACAAGCTGGGGTACAGGCCAGAGGCGTGGGGCGGTGAGAGGGTTCACCAGAGACAGAGTGGGGAGCAGAACAGGCAGATCAGAAATACACTGCTGAGGGGAGCAGCGGGCGAGGCAGGAGAGGTCTGCCGTATCATGTGGGACTCTCCCTGGCTGGGCGTCGAACACGCATCGCGCTGCCGACAGCTCCACAGCACAGTGCTCAACTCCTGCACCACCAGGAAGGCCCCAGTAATGGAAATTTTAGAAGGAAAAGTATTCATATACTTAGAGCAATACAAAATTAGATTTTATGTTTCTGAACTTCGGGCCCTCTTCTCTTTATACATCAAATAAAATATGTTTATTTTATTTTTCTGAAGACAAAAGTAAAAACAAAAATATATTCAGTAACTACATAAAAGCCCTAGATTCTAATCTAGCATCACCATTAACTGACTGCTGGTTTCCTTTCTTCATCTGAAGATGAGGGGCACAATTTGATTAATAGTATTATTTCAGTTTCAAATTTCAAAATCCATGCATGATTTTGTCCATACACAAAAGAATGTCTATTTGAATGAATTTTAAGAACTATGTCTTCCATCAGTTTCTCCAATTTAACTAAATTTTAATATAATCCAGAAGCTGATAAAGATGTAAGTGATTAAAATTAAATTGTAGGAATCTTATATCTATACTTATATTACCCTTTATAGGTTTAAATATTTCCTGAATTAGTGTCATCATAGCCATGCTGAAGATGATGGAAATCATTTAAAGCAGACAAGCAGAAAAAGGTCATTCAAAGTCCTTGTCTCTGTGATAGGTGTATCTCAATTTCCACATTTATTCGGGACTAATTGATACTCTATCTTTTTTTTACATGTTTTTTCATCATCAAACTCTGAATATATTGCTTTCAAAGCAGTTCAGTCAAATATAATCTCACATATCACTGCTATCTCATGCTTCAGGGTGTGTTTAACATTTCATAGAAGAAAACATGTTATGAAATGTTATACATTCCCATAACATACCTCCATACCTATATCAAAAGTCAGCCCACTACAAGGAAATCTTAAAGCTTTTCTTTTTCAACTTCTTATTAAAATCACAGTAACTTATGGCTAAGAAATTGATATTTTTATTTTAAAATTTGCTCTGTTGTGTTACTTTTCTAATTTGAAACTATAAATTATTTCAAATGAATCAGAAAATCCAGATTGAATATCTAAGACAAACAGTCTAAAGATACGCATATTCTTAGAGTATCAGACAAGTAGAGATACATACATATGGACATACATGGTTTTCTGGCAAGCTGATTCCATGAAGGACTGGTTTAAAAGAGAATGCCAATAAGCCTAGTGCCTATGGTAACTTTGAGACTAAGAGTTAACCCCTAAACTAAGTACCTGAGCGTTGAAGGGACAAACTCATCCTTCAGCTCCTCATGCATTATGCTCACAGAGAAGGAACTTTCCTTAAAAGGCAGAGCTAATAATTAAGGGATAAACATGATCCAATACAATCACTCAAGGCTATGCTTCTCACATTGTCCTCTAGCTCCATCTCAAGGATCTCAGGATTCTTAGGAGCCGAAAGAAGATGCAAATTTACCAGTGTAAGACTTGTTCAGCAGTCAGGAGCAAAGAGGATTCTGTTTTTCACAAATTTCAATAGTGAATTTTTTTTTTTATTTTGTTGACTATAGGACTACAACAAAGGAAGAACGATGTTCATTACATAAAAGCAGAGAAAACTATCTGAGCAAGCTGACCTTGGGTGTTTGGGAAAACAGGAAAGTACCACACTTTTACTACAGTTGGTTGTAGGCAAAAGAGACACAATGACTTTATAAAAACACTGTGAGAGGGTCCCAAATCCCAAATGAACTAGAAAGAAAAGAATGGATGCTGTACTATAAACTATTTTTGTGCTTTTTTTCCAATCCCAAAATTATGAAAACTGAGGAAAAGAAGTAAACGTACAAAAAAACCTTTAAAAGGATTAAGGAAGTCAGTTACAGGTTACAATGGCTGTATAACCAGACACAATTTGTTAATATTAAAAATGCGTTTTTGCCTACATATAGGGAAGAGCCATTTATATATATATATACACACACACACACACATATATATATATATACACACACACATATATATATTGCACACACACACATAGTATTTTAAGGGTTTTTTTTTCTTAATCAAAAGCCATTGTGTAACCATTTTTATTTCCTCATATTCAAAGTCTTCAAATTGTTACCATTATTGCTATTTTTCTATATTCTCTTGCTATTTCATTTGAATTGGGTTACAGGTAACCTTGAAGGGGAAAGGAACACATCTTACATTTATTTCATTCTCTCTCAATATGTAACAGAAACCTAGAACACAGGTTTGATATATGGAGGTGCACACATAGCAGAATATTCATTTGAACGCACACATTAGCTATATCTCGTCTATCACTGAGAAATATAAGATGACAGCTGAGATTGCCACCATTAATTTTAAGTAAGATTTATTATGGTGTCAAATTAGATTCTAAATTTCTATTCTCTAAGAAATTAGAAAATGTCTGAGATATTACCTCAAAGGGCATTTTAAACTATATTTTATGATGTATATTTCCTTTTATATTGGTCACTGGCTATCTGCTAATTGTGTGTCTTTCAAAGTTATTCAGACACAAGTTTATTAATATGACAAGATCAAACCAGTTTTCATCAGCACCTCTTCCTTGCAGCAACAGAGGAAGTAAGTTGGGTGAAGAGATAACAGGAAAGAGGTAAAATAATTTCAGGAAAAGGAGAAAGTGTCTTGCATAGAGAAAAGTAGGAGGGAAATGTAACCATCCATTCAAAAAGGAGCATACCCGAAACTATACCAACATGCCAGCAACCTTTTTTATATGAAAGATTTAGCAAACGCAGCTTTGCTTTGCTGATTTTATTTATTTTTATTGCAGTTCAGAAAGTAAATGGGAATTCAAAACATAATTTCCTACCCTTTGGTGCCATCATGAGGCAGAATAACAAAGTACTAAGGAAAGTAGATCTCCAAGGTTTTGATATTTTCTTTTCATTCAAAATGTAATTATCCAGACAAATGAAAGTTTATTTCAGAAAGAATAAAATTACCTTTACTATCATTGAAACCCTCCAATCAACAAATCATAGTTCACATGCCTGCAAAGGTAGTTCATTGAGGGGAATAAAATGTGTCTTAAATTTTTAAACAACTGTGAAATTACAATTTTGTAAATTTTCAAATCAGTAAAATATTCATGTTTGAAGGTCAGAGCCATGACCTAAGCTTTTAGAGTATTTTAAACCAATCATAGAAATATCTTAGTTTGGGTTATTACTTGTTTCTACTCTGTGGTATCATAGGGCAGCACATAAGATAGTATGATGAAATAGGTCAGAGTTCTCAAAAGATAATGCTATGACATTAGAAGAAGAGAAGATGCTATTTTAGGAATGGGACAAATAATATAAGCAATACAGTGAAGTACTGCATCAGAAAGAACAGCTACTGAACATCAAAGAACTTCATGCTCAGAAGAAATCAAAGTACAAGTTATTATTATTCAGTATTTGAAATCATCCCCATAAAGTATATCTTAAAAAATTACAAAAAGATGGGACTCCCAGGTGGCGCAAAGGATTAAATCTCAGCACTATTGGAAAAACTGAACTGCACAAGCAAAAAAATGAAGCTAGACTACTGCCTCACACCATGCACAAAAACCAACTCAAAATGAATAAAAGACCTGGATATAAGACCTGAAACCATAAAATTTATAGAAGAAAATATAGGCAAAACTCTACATGACATACATCTCAGCAAAATCTTTGAAGACACATCCCAAAAAGCGAAGGAAGTCAAGGAAAAGATAAACAGATGGGACTACATCAAACTAAAAAGCAAAAGAGACAATAATCAAAACAGATACCCTACTAATTGGGAGAAAATCTTTGCACACAATATAACCAATAAAGGACTGATAACTAAAATCTACAAGGAGCTCTCACAACTCAACAAAAACAAAGTCAACAATCCAGTCAAAAAATGGGCAGAAGAGCTAAAAAGACACTTCTCCAAAGAAGAAAAGCAAATGGCCAACAGGTACATGAAAAAATGTTCAACATCACTTATAATCAGGGAAATGCAAATCAAAACCACAATGAGATATCACCTCATGCCAGTGAAAATGACGCACATTAAAAAGCAGGCAACAACAAATGCTGGAAAGGATGTGGAGAAAAAGGAACTCTTCTACACTGCTAGTGGGAATGCAAACTGGTCCAACCACTATGGAAAGCCGTATGGCCTTTCCTCCATCTAATAAATGTGGAGCTACCA
This sequence comes from Scalopus aquaticus, assembly GCA_004024925.1. Lineage (NCBI taxonomy): Eukaryota > Metazoa > Chordata > Mammalia > Eulipotyphla > Talpidae > Scalopus > Scalopus aquaticus. Next base: position 31,243 of record PVIJ01002075.1, on the reverse strand, counting down.
TATGACCCAGCAATACCACTTTTGGGAATATACCCAAAGGACACAAAAACACTAATTCAAAAGGATACATGCACCTGTATGTTCATTGCAGCACTATTTACAATAGCGAAGGTATGGAAACAACCCAGACGTCCAAAAATAGATGACTGGATCAAGAAAATATGGTATATATACACAATGGAATACTATAAGGCATTCAAAAAAGATAAACACATGCAATTCGCAGCAACATGGATGGAACTAGAAGGGATCATGCTCAGCGAAATAAGCCAAAAGGAAAAAGAAAAATATCGAATGATCTCATTTAAAACAGGAATATAGGGGAACCAAATGCAAGAGCGACAATCAGCGAGAGAGAGGGTAGGATTGGGGCTCAGAACGGGGGAGAGGGGAGCACAGGGGACTGTGGTGAATTGGTGGTGGGAAACCTACAGGGAATATACAGTAATGTAAAAGACATAAATAAAAATAACAATTAAAAAAAAATCTCAGCACTATGAAGCTGAGTGCAGCCATTGCAGCATGAGTTCGAGCCCCAGCCAGGGAGCTTCCCACATGGTGCAGCAGACCTCTCCTGTCTCACCTGCTGCTCCCCTCAGCAGTGTATTTCAGTCAATCTTCCTGTTGTGCTCTGTCACCCCACTCTGTCTCTAGTGAATCCTCTTGCCACCCAGGACCTCTGGCCTACACCCCAGTTCTTGTATGCATAAATAAATAAATCCTAAAAAAAATTTACAAAAAGATGTTTTGTTAAAAGTCTAAACCAAATAGGCCCTCCCTGGTGGCACATCAGTTAAGCACTGCGCTGTGGAGCTATCAGCAGCAGGGACACGAGTTTGACACCCAGTCGGGGAGATTCCCACATGGTGCGCAGACCTCTCCTGCCTCGCCCGCTGCTCCCCTCAGCAGTGTATTTCCATCTATCTGCCTGTGCTACTCCCCACTCTGTCTCTGGTGAACCCTCTTGCCGCCCCATGCCTCTGGCCTGTATCCCAGCTTGTGTGCATAAATAAATAAATCTTTAAAAAAAAGCCTAAACCAAATATATCTGCTCTGCTAATTGCATTATATCTGAATTATTATTCTCAAACTCATGCCCATTTTAGCCCTATTTTTTCAAACTTTTAAAATAACTTTTTTTAAGTTAACATATATAAAAGGAAACTGAAAAACACAAGAAGCAAAGAACAAAATCATTCGCAATTGCAGTTTAGTTTGGCTTGTCCTTCTAGGACCTGTGTGTATATCTATATAACTAAGCATCCATTTTTATGTAATTCAGACCATATTGCTATGTATCCAGCTTTTTTACCACCATGAATATTTACCATTTCAGAGTTCCAAAGCCAAAAGAGTATTTTGATAACTAGGAATACACTATGCCAGGGCCCCCCTGGTGGCTCAGGGGTTAAGTCTCAGCCTATGAAGCTATAGGCAGACACTGCAGCTCGAGTTCAATCCCCAGCCAGGGAGATTGTCACATGGCACAGCAGACCTCTCCTGTCTCGACCCTGCTCCCCTCAGCAGTGTATTTCAGTTGATCTGCCTGATCTGCTCCCTAGTCTGTCTCTGATGAATCTTCTCACTGCCCCCCCCAACACCCCTGGCCTACACCCCAGCTCTTGTATGCATAAATAAATAAATCTTTAAAAAAAAAAGAACACACTATGCCAGTTCAATTTGGAAGACACAAAAGAGTAATCCCACCTTTCTTGAAAACAAAAATTTCATAAAAGACAGAAATGACAGCAGACCTCTATATAAAGATATTGACAGAGTTAAGATTAACATACTACATTCCTTTAATGTTCAATTAAAAATGAAATATAAAGCAAAAGAGTACACAATGTATAATACTTCTAAAGTAATTCATTACCCATCTATACTATTAAAATATTAGAAAGGAGTCATATTTCTACCGAATTATTTAACAATATTTTTCTAGAGCACAGCCAAAAGGGATGCTCACACATCAGTGTTACCATCAAATGTGAATATGAACATATTTCATATATCTCCTCCCTCTCAACTTCCTTATTACCTTCTGTTGCAACTTAAAGAACATATTCTGACATACATTGCTCACAATTGATTCACAAGTCTACCTCCAATATGTTATCTATTTTAAAAACAACAAAAACATACAAACTGGTTAATTCACTAGTTCTCCATTTTAGTACACATTGTCACTGTAGGCCATAAAAAAGGTTAGATATTGCAAAGTAATAAATGAGCCTCACAACAAACTCAGTTATTTTACAAAAGTGCACATATAGATAATAGGGTTATCATCTAAAACTATCTTTGAGATACAGAGGTAAGGAAAAGAATCCTTTCCTTCACTCTTTCTCTTCTCCCTCCTCCACCATTTCAATGACAAAGTCTAGGTACATCTAGCTTCAAATGATAAATTCACAAAGACATTCCCAAAAGATAGTACTTTTATAAAACTAACAAAAGGCACTTCTCCAAAGAAGAAAAGCAAATGGCCAACAGGTACATGAAAAAATGCTCAACATCACTTATAATCAAGGAAATGCAAATCAAAACCACTATGAGATACTACCTCACACCTGTGAAGATGGCACACATTAAAAATACAGGCAACAACAAATGCTGGAAAGGACATGGAGAAAAAGGAACTCTTCCACACTGCTGGTGGGAATGCAAACTGGTCTAAACACTATGAAAAGCTGTATGGCGATTCCTCAAACTGCTAAAAATGGAGCTTCCATATGACCCAGCAATATCACTTTTGGGAATTTACCCAAAGGACACAAAAGCACTAATCCAAAAGGATACATGCACCCGTATGTTCATTGCAGCACTGTTCACAATAGCAAAGGTATGGAAGCAACCCAGTTGTCCAAAAACAGATGATTGGATCAAGAAGATGTGGTATACATACACAATGGAATACTATTCAGCATTCAAAGAAGATAAACACATGCAATTTGCAGTGACATGGATGGAATTAGGGGGGATCATACTCAGTGAAATAAGCCAGAAAGAAAGAGAAAAATATCGAATGGTTTCACTTTAACAGGACTATAAGGAAACCAAATAGGAGAGAGACACTCAGCAGGTGGGAGGTGGGGGGGGGG
>PVIJ01002075.1:0-28039 GCA_004024925.1 Scalopus aquaticus | reverse complement strand
TTCTACTTTTTAAAATACTGTGGATGTTAAGACTTGGTTAGCCTTGAATAAGTAACCAAAATGCAGATGTAGAAAAATGGTTAGATAACCTGAAGTCTAAAGACTCATGGGCACAGAACACTTTTCTCTGGCCTTCCTTGCTTGTCTCCATACCACCACCCCACTACCCCTTCCCCAAGGAACAGTCAGTCAATCTTAACATGAATCTAACATCTTAAGATTGACTGTTAAAATACCAATCTTAACAATTTCATTCCCAAAATGCAACCATGCCTATGAAATAACAGAAAAGAAAATACAAGGTCTTATATTGTTTTAATATATGTCATATACTTTTAAACATCTATAGAATGTCTATAGATACTTCAAATAAGAATAAACGTTTGTCCACTATATACACAGTTGCATTGAATAAACTGCACACAAAAGCTGTAGTTGGAGCACCTTCTAAATAGGAACCTACACCCCCCACCTCCTCTTTTCCTCTGTGTCAACCCCGAGAATAGATACAATAAGCATCTGTAACACTGAGGGGATTTTTAACAATTTCACTCCCAGGTTGTTTGCAGAACTGTATTTCCAATGAATTTTAGCATAAAATATATACAACACATTTGTTCACTAACTCTACTTTTGTCATACATTGGCAACCTCTTTAACATCTAGAAAGACTAGATGCTGGAAATTAAGACACGTGTGCTGTATATACACTATATCCACAGCTAAGTAAAAAAAAAAAATAAAGACAATGGTTAATCCTGCTAACTCTAAACACACTGGTATAAAGTCCTTTGCACTTCCCTCTCCTTCTCTCCCCAAACCAGCACAGATGTAATAATAATATGCACTGATATAATAATAAAATGCACTGATGAGAGAAGTGGTTTAGTGGCCTTATTTTATAAGTATATTAATAAAGTTACATAATATTCATTATTCACCTACTTTCTTAGTCCATTTAACTTTTTGTCAGTATGGTCCCTAAACTATGTGTACACATGCCTAAATCTAATTTCTTCCCACTGGTCCTCAAAATGGCTTTCACTTCTGTCTCATTTGGCCTTCTTTGCAATTAAGAGCTGAAGAACCATGCAAATTTCATCGGCAAAATATGGACTCTAAGGAATGGAAAGTTTCACTATGCATGTGTCTGCTTACAGCAGCTTTTCTTATTTTCTGGAAAAGGCACAGAGGGAAAAAATAAACTGACTGGTTTGTTCTTAAGTGTTCTTTTCTCATCTTACTCACGTACCTATCTATACAATATTAACATATTTCTGGAAGTATCCAACACATAAATATCATCATCAACCTCAGTTATAATAAATGAGCCTACATTGCTTCTCTTATCGCAGAAACATATTTTATATTTGGAAATAATAATCTGTTCTTATTTAAAGTCAGTGGCAGTTTCCTTTCAAGACTTAACTTCTAACATTCTTTCAGTAGAATCACAAGCAATCCCAGTTTGGCTTTGGGCATATGTTGTCCTCATTTGTTCTCAACAACGTTGCTTAAGATATATCATTATCTTAACATTATCCCAGGAAAAAAAGAGAAGTTAATTCTCCCTCCATTATAATAGCATCAAAGACTTCTTTCAGTGGTGGGAGTAACTGAAAAACACGTGCTTTCTACCTGATAAAATTCTCAAAAGCCCACAGTCTGTGGAAGGGAGCTCTCATTGCAGGGGATGAAAAGGAGCATTCTACTTGTCTGTAACCTCCTTCAGGCAGGACAAAACTATTTGTATGGTAGATGCTATACAGTGTTCAATTATTTTAATGCCACATCCCATCATGATTCTATTCTCACATACTACAGTAGATTTTTAGCATTACGATGACATCATCTCTTGCTTTTAACTTCATTATGTAATCTTGGAGAAGGGAAAGAAATTTAGGAGACAACTGAGTATGAGACTATCCGATTCAGTTGGGATGAGTCCAATTATTTAAAACAGAAAGTACTTAATGCATGCAATTAGTTGCACCGGTTATGGAATGAGCAGTGAAACAAAGTCAATATAATTCCCACATGAAAGAGAAAAATGGGAGACACTGAGAAACTGTGTGGGAGAAGCCCAGGGATGGCGTCATTGAATAGGAGGTGAAAGCACTTCACTCTTATCCATTATAGTGAATCTAAGGGGCTTCTGCCTTTCTCCTCTCTTCCAGCTGTCATAATTTCTGAAGCTGACTTTCATAGTGAAAAAAAAAAAAGTTAAAAATGATTAAAGAAGACAATTTAAGTGATACAAAATTTATTTAATGCTTCATGATGCAGCAATCTCCATTCCCAAGGGCCCAGAGAACAGTAAAATATAGTGAAATGCAGGAATCTTTTATAGGATAAAGAATATGGGACAAGGAAGAGAAAAATAGGAAATGAATTAGGAAAGAGGAAGTAAGTATAGAACTCCAGAACTGGTATGGCATTTGGGGGATTGACTGACTGGAAATACTATGTTTCAAGTCAAGAGAAACATTTACAGGAACATTATAGTTTAGTTTCAATTTGTTGACATGATACTGTAAGAGGGTGGTCCTCAGAAGAGGGGAGTGTCCCAGATTTCCTGCCCCACCCAAGGGAGGTTGGAGCTGAGCAGGAAAGATAAGAAGCTGGAGAAGAGACAAGAGAAAAAAAAAAAAGAAAAGAAAAGAAAAGAAAAAGGGAGAAGGAAGGGAGCAGGATGGAGAGCCAGAAGAAGAACAAGGAGCAGAGAGATATGTAAAGAAGCTGCATTGGCCTGAACTGTTTGAAACAGATGTGGGTGAGACTCTTGGGGAAGTGACTATGGCAACGTTGATCTTGGTTTTGATTTTGCTCTTTAACTCCCAGAATTGTCTGGCTGTTTCTGACCCTTTTGTATGGGTCCCTGCCCAAAGGTGTTTTAGACCTGTGGCAGACTTTCTGGCCTTGCCTTGGGCCAATCCCATTTGGGTGGACTTTTGCCCACGAGGTGATGGGTAACTTTGGGTGCTTAGTTTAGAAACTATATTCTTTGTCTTTTCTGTATTATCACACTAATTGTATTAAAGTTTCTTTTCCACTTAAGGTCTTATATGTTTTGTCCTGATGCAGCGGATGGCAGAACCCATTTAGAATAGGCAGGTTTGGGGGTTGTGGGGGTGCCCCTCTCCCTGCCCTGTAAGAATACCCCAGGCAAGAGCATCTCCAACCTGGTCCTAGAAATTTATTTCAAAATTCTTAAGAGAGCTTGTGTCACACAGCATGGAACCATGACACGTGCAGCAGGGCAAAGTAGTAGAGAGAAGTGGTTCTCTTAGCAAACAGACCTAGGACTGGCACCAAACCTTGATAATGTAGGCAAAATGTGCTGTTGGGTATTTATTGGAAGGAAAAGAGTAAAACTAAAAGGCTATAAAAGTCTAGTATCTTGGGACCTCCCTGGTGGCGCAGCAGTTAAGCGCTGCTCTGTGGCACTGTTGACAGCTGCAACGAGAGTTCTACACCCGGCAGAGGAGAATCCCACATGATGCGGCAGACCTCTCCTGCCTCGCCCGCTGCTCCCCTCTGCAGTGTATTTCCGTCGATCTGCCTGTTCTGCTCCCCACTCTGTCTCTGCTGAACCCTCTCACCGCCCCAAGTCCCTGGCTTGTACCCCAGCTTGTATGCATAAATAAGTTTTAAAAAATCTTAAAAAAAAAAAGTCTAGTATCTTCCTTCCCTAATTCCCATATATCCCCTTTTGTGTTTGGCATTATTGTTCTAAAACAATTCTTGGTTGGCTTTTCCAAATCAAAATGATGGAGGAGATATAACTCAAAATAGGATTAGAATTAGACCCACACAAGGAAGTTGGGGTAGAAGAAAGCAACATAAACATTAGCACAATCCCTAGGTGCCAGCTCCTAAGTGACAGAGCATAGGGAGGAGCCAGACTTGCAGTCCAGGGGCAAAGATATGGAGATTGAGGCCATTGTAGAATCTCAGGTCTCTTTTCTAATTCCAGTTAGCCAGTAAACAGACAGCCATCCTCAAAGATGAGCCCCTCCCAACTGAAAGAAGGCTATATCAATGCCATCCATGCAAGAATTCAGGGCAGCCATTTCTCTGCCCACCTGTGCCTATACAGGTGCTTTCCTTTACCAACTCTGTCCCTCTGCAGGGCAGCGGCCCACCTGTCTGCCCGTGACCTGCACCATGCAGGCCTCTCTTAGCAAACCTGCCCCCTCAGAGGGGCAGCTCTTCCTGTCCACTTGTGTCTGTACAAGTGTCTTTTACTTCCTTGTCCTAATGAACCTGTTCTGTAAATATAACTGAGTCTGTCTCGTGGAGAAACTTGCCGCATGCCGCTGAAGGGAGCTCTGGTGAAATCTTTCCCAGAGTGAACCCAAGGATTCCTCTCCACTCTCAAATCCATCGACTCCAAAAAAAACATCAAAAAGATCTTCTTTTATCATGAAAAATGATGCATAAATATTTTTTATTTCTTTGAGATGCTGCAATTAAGAATCATATATAATTTATTAAGTTCTCTTTTAAAAGATAAACTAGTCTTTCTCTCTGCTTAAAATGGAGTTACTCTGAAAATAATTTTCAACTAAATTAGTTTTCCATTTTATTCCCTGCTGCTAGTAATGAAAACACATCTCCCAGCAGCGATGAAAGCATAATTTCTAATGGTTCACAGCATAGAGAGTTTTCATTTTTTGATAAAGTGTAGGCAGTCAAAAGCAAAATCACAACTCTGAGGCAATTTTATTTCAGTTGAATACATCTTTAATGACATTATTCAAAAACTTTTTGTCCCGTGAATAATCATCCTATAAATTTTAAGATTTTAATTATTAATTTCAGCAAATTTTAAGTTTAAGGTAACAGACTTATACTCCTAATGTACTGCTTCTATAATCTACTAGTTAAAGTTGTAAGATCATCTGTTTTATTTCTACCATCAAAATAATCACTTATTTTGACTATTATCTTTTAATGGATTAATAGTTTACATAATGCATTGTAAAATATGAAACAGACATGCAAACACACAGCCTAAATATAGTCAATTACAATTTCCTATTGCACTTTTTTCAAGACTTTTTGCATAGTTTAAACTTAATCTAGGCAGTCTATGATTTCAGTAGTAATCTGTATAAAAATACAAATTGAAAAAATAGCCAGCTGACACTCTAGACTATAAATTCATCAAATAGAGATCTTAATGAAATTGTTTGCTGCCATTTTCATAGCAATGAATGAAGCATCTGTTTCCTTTCTGCATGAGAAATCTATACTATGAATGCTCTAAAATATTCATTCTCCAGCATATTATTCTATATGTCATGCTTCCTCTTTTATGCTTAACTCTCTAACACAACATGAGAATAATTGAGGAAGTGTGTTATGTTGTTTTCTGACAGTAGTTATGTTAGATAACATTTTAAATTATAACAAGGAAATTATATTCTTTGACCTCAATTTAAGGCGGTTAAGGTCTACTTTCCTGCCCTTCTAAAGTACCATCCTTCCATGTTCTGAACGGTATCCATGATTTTTCAGAGTCTCTTCAATGTTACCTAACTTTCCAACTTTCTTGTCCTTGATTGTAACAAGCTTGGTAATAATGTCAACTTAAATAATCCATTGCCTCCCCTTGTTTCAGAAAGCAAAGTTTAATTTTATTAATATGGTATGCAAAGTGCCTCGTGGGGGCCACCCTGGTGGTGCAAAGAGTCTCAGCACTATGAAGCTACTGGCAGCCACTGCAGCACCAGTGCGATCTCCAGCCAGGGAGCTAACCCACAATGCACAGCAGACTTTATCTGCACTAATTTTTCTGGATGATTTCTTCATTCTTTAACACTCATATAAGTTACCATTTCTTTCTAGAAAGTCTTCATATAGTTAATTCATCCCTCTTAGATGACCAGACAGTATGATTACTCACTTAGATAGAAAATTTTCCAGGGAGCAGCTCAGAGACAGAGACCATGCGCTTATTATTGCGCCTGCATATGACAACCTCTCAATAAAAAGTCTGATCAATGTGCTACATTTGTTATCATAAACTCCTAAAGCATAGTACATTTTAATTTTTTTAATATAGCATACATTAAATGTATTTCATAGTGGATTTTGATAATTCTGATTTTGAAAATTAATAAAAATAAGAAACTTATTTTATCAGTAGTATTGAAAAAATTGAAATTATAAATTTTCAGCAACTTAACACTAAGTACTTAAATTAAACTTAAGCTGACACCTTTGATTCTAGCTTTGAGAATAGACTTGTATGCATGTGCCATTTTTAAAAGGCCAATAACCAGATGAGGAAACCCTAACTAATCTTCATCCAAAATCCAGGAATTACAATCTGAGAGACACATGAGTTCCCAGCAAATCAAGGAATCTTCACTACTATGATAGATCTTCATCTGCACTCATTGAATACTTTCTAAGACAGTCAGCTCATCCCTTTGTTGCTCAGTTCCTATTATCAAAGACATTTCTTTTTTATATGTAACCAAATTCTACCACTGAGAACGCCTTCGGCTGTTTTCTCCACAGTAACTACACAATGGCCAATAGTTTTCATCCTATTTTTAGTATTTTTTAATCAAAGATTTATTTATTTATGCATACAAGTGCTGGGGTGTAGGCCAGAGGTGTGGGGGGGAATGAGAAGATTCACCAGAGACTGAGTGGGGAGCAGAACAGGTGGATTGACTGAAATACACTGCTGAGGGGAGCAGTGGGCAAGACAGGAGAGGTCTGCTGCGCCATGTGGGTCAGCTCCCTGGCCAAGGATCAAACTAGTGCTGCAGTGGCTGGTGATAGCTTCATAGTGCTGAGATTTAACCCCTTGCGCCATCAGGGAGGCCCTGATTCTTGATATCTTTGAAGATAGCTGCACATGTTATATTCTCCAGAAGAGAAAACTTATCCTGTTTTTAAAAAAGATTTATTTTTATTTATTTATGCATACAAGTACTGGGGTGTAGGTTAGAGGTGGGGGGGGCGGTGAGAAGATTCACCAGAGAAAGAGTGGAGAACAGAACAGGTGGATCTACTGAAAGACACTGCTGAGGGGAGCAGCAGGTGAGACAAGAGAGGTCTGATGCGCCATGTGGGTGGGCTCCCTGGCCAGGAGAAAACTCAGGCTGCAGCAACAATAACATGATAGCACTGAGATTTAACCACTATGCCAACAGTGAGGCCCCCAAATTTATCCTATTTATTGGTTTCCAGGCTAGTGTTAGGACAACATTGGTTTATGACACTGCATATGATTCAGAGGAATAGTATAAAGCTCCTCAGATGTGTGGTACCAAACCACAACCACCACAAGAGTGCCCACACTCTTCCAGCACAGTCCACTGGAACTCCTCCTTACTTTGTTCTCCACCGTCATCCTCACCTCCTTTGGTAACCGCAATCCTACAGTCAGATTTCTAGCATTTGCTTTGGTTAGTTTTGTCTGTTCCTTGTTTGGTTTCAGGTATTGGTCTTTCTCCATCTGATTTATTTCACTTGGCATGATCCCTTCCAGACCCATCCAAGTTGTCTCTATGGCAAGAGTTCATTTTTTATATAGCTGAGTAGTATTCCATCAAGTGTATATAAATAACACATCTCAATCCACTCCTCTGTTGTTGGGCACTTAGGCTGTTTCTATAACTTGGCTATTGGTTTCAATCTTTGTGAATTTACTAATATTTTTTTCTCCCAACATGTAGTCTATACTGGAGTATGTTCTGGGTACACATGAGAAGAAGCTGTACAAAGCTTTTGGAGATGCATGAGGGGAGAAATCAAATATTGGACAAAAATGAACATCAATGTAAGAAAATGAATTTAATTATTAGAAAAAATTTGAAGTGCAAAGGCAAAAAAAAAATTCATTTGGTTTCCACCTGGGTTCTTTGTACCTTATTATATTTGGGGTCATTGACATGATCCTCCATTCCATTTATTCTGGTGTTATAATTTTCTCTAAAATTGTTTTTACTTAATCTACTGAGATTTTGACATCCTACATCTCTGTTATTTTCTTATTTAAAGCTTCAATTTCTATTTACTATTCATTAATTATATGTCTCAGGTTATTTATTTGTTTTCCTAAATTTTGTTGTATCACTTTGATTAACTCTTCTGAGTTCTTTTTGTATCACTTTTACTTGCTTTTCAGAGTCTTTTCCCATCCATTTTGTTTTCTTTATTGTGGTAATGTTGGACACTATCTGTTAAGGAGATAAAGTTTTCCATATCATTGGGATTAGATTCCAGAAAACTGTATTATCCTTGTGATGTAATATTCCCTTGTGATCAAGGAATCACGTGGTGGTGGTGTTTTTTTGTTTGTTTTACATTTTAGAAGGACAGGTTTATTACGAAAAGGAGAAAAAGAAGCACCTGCATACTCACAGGTGGGCAAGAGAGCAGTTATGTTGTATCTTTTTGTCTGCCCATTTTTCTGCTTTAGAGTCCTCATTTTTTAAAAAGTATTGTAACAGTAACAGAGATTTGAGCTATATTTCCAGAAGTAGCCCCATGGGTTTAAGTGACTTTAATTTTTTGATCTTTGCCAGCTTCCATAGGTCTGGAGACCTGATAGTGCAGCTGCTGAGTCATAGGGGTGGGAAGGGCCCTAGAAGGGTCTTATTGCTGGTGTGTGTGTGCTTGGGGAGGAGGGGTTTGCTTATATTTGTTGCATTGCTGATATTCCTCCTCTCTGGTGTTCCAGACCCAACACTGTACTCTAAAAAGCTGTTAGTGTGCTTTAAGAAGTCAAGATCAGTTCCAAAATATAGGGGAGAGAGAGCACAGTCCTATACATCACCCTTATTTTTTTTTTAACCAGGGATCTTGCCTGTGGGGAGCACCCCAGCCCCTCTGCACAGGTTTTCCCTCAGGCAAGGGTATGTGACTCCCTAGCACTTAATTCTCCCCACACTTCCCGGGACAGGTGGCTGAATGGCAGCAGATTAGTACCGTTAAAAATCAAAGTTCATCCAAATAAATTCAGAGATCTAATTGGCTTTATTAAAGGGTTCATGAATTGGGCAGTACTTCATCCAGCAAGTAAGACTGCCTTGTTTTGTCCTTCTTTTAAAAAAAAAAATACAATATATACCATCTTCATGTAAATATCATAGGATTGTAATTCATAGGCCCTCACTCTCCAATGATGGATTTATACACATAAACTATAAGGCCAGTCTCTAAGAGAGACTGACCTTTGTCAGTCTCCAGGAATATGAACTATAAGTGAATATGTGGTTTTAGATCGAGGTGACTGATGATGTGTTTGCTAATGTCAGGTATTAAAAAGGAAAATCATGGTAATAATGGAAATTAAACATCCCTCAACTGGTGAATGAATAAATAAAATGTATATACCTATAAACTGGAATATATTCAAATCATAAAAAACTGATAATATGCTGAAATGATGATATATGCTAAAACATGGATGAATCCTGAAAATATGCTAAGTGAAAGACAGCGGACACAAAAAAATACATCTTGTATGGTCCATTTATGTGAAATATGCAAGATTTGTCAATCTATAAGACATAATGCAAATTAGTGAATGGCAGGAGCTAGTGGGGAGAAAAGGTATGCTTAAATGGGTAGGGGTTTCATTATGGAATGAAATTCTGAAACTAGGTAGTGGTGGTAAGCTTTGTGAATATCTGTGGGTTGTAGTCATTAAAATGTTTTAAATGACAAATTTTATGTTCTATATTTTATCATAATAAAAGGTTATCAAGGAAAAGAGACAGCCATTAATTTTCAATTCTGACATACACTACCTTGATTTCAGTAATTTCAAAGACTTGGTTACTTGGCTTTTCTATCTATTTTATGAGGTACTTGGTAATTTTCTAATAACTTTTTTCTGCCTATGTTTTCTATAATCTATTTTTGTTGCTCTAAAAAAAAATAAGTACCTAAATTTTATATCTCTTGTTAAGAGTGTGAAGTAGTACAACTTTGGAAGATTAACTTGTCAAATAAAACAAAATATACACTATCCAACATAGATATAGCCAATGATCTATTGGCAGGAGTAGGAACAAAGACATTGTGTTATCGTTAGACAAAAGGGTCCTCTACTAAAGTTTCAATGACATTAAAATGAGAACTAGTGGTACATTTGTTAACTAGATCAATCTTAAAACCATTGGAAAAAACACCACTAATAGCTAAAAAAGAACAATATTTCTATTATCAAATTGCTATTACTAACACGATAACACAAAACATGGAGTAACTACAGATGCCAAAGATATCTCTCAATAAAGATACCTCTCAATAATATCTCTCAGAACTGAGATTATTCCCATTTTTGCTTCTTGAAGCTCTACCCCCACATTATTTGCTATCTCTTTCTAATATATTCATTCACTTTTTTACCCATTCAACTTTTTGATATTCTATGATACCTGCTAGGTGTTACCAAAACAAAATTGATTAAAGTAGCATTGTCCCTGTTTCACCAAGATGTCAATGTGGCTCAGGAGCTATACGTTAATTAATGAATCACACAAAACATGAACCTAAAACTGCCTTCTACAAATTTATCTCATCAGTTCATACTTTCCTTTGGAGTAACTGACTATTGAAACTCTCCATTTAGCTGTCTAATGATGGAATATTTCCAAAGTTGAATTCCTGATCTTTATCCTCCCAGCCTGCATTTCCTTTAGTTTCTCTCATCTTACATGATTGCAATTCCATCCTTCCTGGCTCTCAGCCCCCAAACTTATAGCCATGTCATCCTGCGGTCTTTATTTTATATGCCGTACCCAATCCTTCAGGAAATCTATAATCCAGTCTTTCTCACCATGCCAAGACATTCATTCAAGTCATCAATATTTTATTTGGATTTCTAGAACAAGCTTTCAACTGGCCCCATCTGAACCTTTCTCACACACCCATGTACTTGCTGTATTTTCTCAACAGCAGTGTCAGAGATCTTCTTAAAACACAAGTCAAATAATATGACTCTATTGTTTCAAATAGTACATTGGTTCTTTTATTTGCAATATAAGAAATGGCCCATATAATGGCTTATATTGGTTCCTGATTAACTCTGATGTCTATTCTATATTTACTTCCTTAGTCGTTCTCTTCTATCCTTGCTAGACCTCAACAATCCAGGTACACTTCTGTTTAAGACCTATGCCCAATTCTTCTCTCTGTCTGGATCACTCTTTCCCAGATAGCAACATAAGCAATTCCCTTAATGTCTTTATCCAGTTACTTTTTTACTGAGATCTTTCCTAGCTACTTTACTTAATTTTTAGATCTTCTGGGGCTTCCCTGGTGGTGCAGCGGTTAAGTGCTGTGCTGTGGAGCTGTCAGCAGCAGTGATGCGAGTTCGATGCCTGGCCAGGGAGATTCCCACATGGCACAGCAGACCTCTCCTGCCTCACCCGCTGCTCCCCTCAGCAGTGTATTTCAGTTGACCTGCCTGTTCTGCTCCCTACTCTGTCTCTGGTGAACCCTTCTGCTGCCTCACACCTCTGGCCTGTACCCTGGCTTATATGCACAAATAAGTAAATCTTTAAAAAAAATTTTTTTTTGAGATCTTCTCTGCAGCTCATTCTTCAGGTCTTTATCCTACTCTTCTATCTTTAATTATTTGACACTTTCCTCCCCGTCATGTATTCTGTAGTAAATTTATTCAATATGAGTTCTTTTTAATTGTCTGCCTTACCCCTACCTCTTTAGAATATGAGCTCCATGACAACAAAGAATATCACACACACACACACACACATAATCATTTCATATCAAAATTCAAGTGTCTGAAAGAGAAAGAGAAATACATACAGAGAGAGAAATAGAGGGAAATATATGTGTGTGTTTTATATTTATATATAACGTAGCTTATATTTATATGGTATGTAGTATATATTACATATAAATCTATGTATGTTATGTATATAATCTATTGAGAAAATAACAAAAAAATGTGAATGAGCTCAAATATTACTCTAAAGGATAAGGAATTTTTTTCTAATGAGCATGTTATCAATAAAATATCCTAGATAGTGATTAACTATTTGGTATTGTTTCAAAAACTAGGTTTGAGCTTTAACTCCTGGTCAAGGGGAAGTAACAGGAATCAAATCTACTTTTCTACCCGAAATAACTAGCATACCAGGCCAAATATGTAATGCAATGGATTTGAACACATTGGATATCAAGCTACAAAGGATAGATTTTTTGATAATTTTTGAGCAGTATAAAAAATGAAGTTATCCCTAATATAGTAAATTGCTGCAATTTACTGCCTAGAAAGAGTTTCTAAATTACAGTGCAGAGAAGAGAAAGTGAGGTAGAGAATGTGGGTGTCATCAGGTGAAAAGGCAGAACTGTGAGGCCAGGAGAGTTCATGGGACAGAACAGTGGTTACAAGAGAGCTGCACAGAAAGATCTGTAGGATTGCATCAAATTTTGAACTGTGGACTGATCATCACATCTGTGTGAGGAAACTATGCAAAGTTGGATAGTTACCAAGCATAATTATAGAGCTGAAAAATATCCCACACTCAAAAGCTAAAATTCACAACATCTGGCATCCTGTCAAAATTCAACAAAGCAAAGAATTAAGCAGAAAAATATAACCCATACTGAGGAATAATATCGCACAATGAAGACTATGTATTTCACAGATAAAAGAATTCTCATATAAGTACATTAAAACAATCTGTGTAACTATAATTCATATACAAAATAAGCTAGAAAAAATGAGCATGCTGAGACATAGAAGATAAATTTTAAAAGGCAAAATCAAACTTCTAGAGATTAAAATACTATGTCTGTGATTAAAAAAATACACTAGATAGAATAATGAGCATAACTTATTTCCAGAAATCAAAAAACAAATAGCAAAGACGTATCAGGTCCTAGATTTAAACACAACCATTATTAATAATCACATTAAAGGATTATTAAAAAAACAAGTCTAACTGTAAAAGACTGCCAAATTGTATTTAAAAAAAAACACAACACTTGTGAATATGCTGCCTACTGAAAATGCACATTGATATAAAGAACCATATATGTTAAAAGAAAAAGTTTAGACATATATCTACAATGCTAACACTAATCAAAAGAAAGTTGGAGGGCTATAGTATCAAATGAAGAACAAAAGAATATTAAAAGGATTTAGAGTATTATTTTAAAATGATAAATGTGTTCATTCATCAAGATGAATTAGCAGTCTCATGTGTTTATGCTCCCTTTAAAAAGAGGGATCCAAAATATCTGAGCAAAACACTGATAGAACTACAGTGAGAAATAGACAAATCTATAATTATAATAGGAGAATTACCTCCCTTTAGTAGTTTATGAAACAAATATAATCATTCAGGTTATAGAAAATTTGACCAATCATTAAAAAAACTTGACCAATAGACATAAATAAGATTAGTCCTACCAACAAGAGAATAATACACATTCTTTCTAAGTACCCATGAGATTTGGCAAAACAGACTATATTGTGGGTCATAAAAGCATTCTTAGTAAAATTAGGAAGACTGAAATCATGAAATGTTCTCTGGTCACAATGAAGTAAAATTAGAAATCAATAACTGAAAAAATATTTGGAGATTAGATTACATACTTCTTAAAAAATTGGCCAATGAAAAAATCAAATGTGAAATTAAATAGTATTTAACCTGAATGAAAATGAAAACACCTATTTCAGAAAAGATAAAAGGTCTCGAATAACCTCAATTTCCATGTTAAGACTGCAGGGGAAACAAGAAAATATTAAACCCAAATTAAAAATCTCAGAATGAAATCAATGAAACAGAAATTAAATGAAACCAAAATCTGGTTCTTTCAGAAAATCACTAAAATTGATGAATCAGGAATCTAGGTAAAATGTAGAACTAACAAGATAGTTAATGATGAAAGACTCAATGATTTCCTGATAAGGAACAAGGTAAGGATATCTTTTAGATAGAAGACAGAGAAAAATAATCATGCAAACAAATACCTATTCTAAACTCTGTTTCCAGTTCTAACTTGTTATCCAAATTTTGTGTATTTAAAGAGATGACAGACAGACAGATAATTGATAGAAAGATGATAGATAGATGACTGATTGATAGATAGATAGTAGATAGTATAGATAATATAGAGATGATAAAATTCATTGACTTGCTATTTGATAAAGAGACAAAATACTTGGATTTCAAAAAAGTCGTGCCTTAAGAAATATTAGATAAAAATTATATTATCTAAGCTAAAATTCAGTGCAGAAATGGAAAAAATCATTTCCAGTTCCTTGCCTCTTCCCTTTGTAACATATTCAAAATGGTTCAGTAAAAATACACTGGCCTGAAAATTTATCTTGGTTCTACTCTAGGGTTAACTATTAACTAATTATGACACTCTAAGCATATGCCTTCATTTCTCTGATTTCAGTTTTCTCACCTAACCTATGAAGAAGTTTGAGCAATGTTTCTAAAACTTAGTAATCAGTGGATATATTCTTTAGGACTTCAATTCTACCTCAGAGTTTTCGACTTTTAAGCATTAATCTCAGCTTTCTTTCCAGATCACCTCCCAGATGCCTCCTAACTCACATGGATTTGCAGATTCATATTTATATTTCCACTTATGCTGAGCAAGGCCTTCTTAACTGCAATAGTTCTACAAAAAGAACTCATGGAATAAGAAGGTACACACAATACATACCTTCCTATCAACTGAAGACCAAATAAGTTTCAGTAAAAAGTTTCATTATAACGCAATAGGTTAAACTGTGGAAGACTTAAGACTTTAATCTCATATATTAGTACAGGCAATATGAATATGCCAAAGGCATAAAAACATGCACAATAAGGGTGAGGACCCTTCGGGTAGGTCCAAATTTAGTTTTAGCAGAAGAATCACATCTATCATATTAATGTCATCTGCCCACCATCACATTAGTGTCATTAATTTGGAGCCTTTAGAATTTTTTTGTATTTTAAATAATTCATGTCGCTGATGTAATTTATAGGAACTGTAAAGCATACTAACTTCGTATTTAATCATATTTAGGAAACTTAACAAAAATATTTTAAGTCCACACCAAAAAATCACAATAATTTCTTTTTGTTCCTTTAAGAGTTTCCTAAATTACCTCATGGGAGAATCACTGAAATCTTTTCTGAGATTCTTTTCTCCTCTAAATTATTATGCCATTTTCCTCACTCTTTGTGCACATATACCATTTATAGCCACTAGAGGACAGTCAGAACTTGGGCTGTGATTTTTGTTCTCTCCCTGTTCTCCATGAAGGTTTAGGATTAAAAGAGTTTTCCTGTATTAAAGTTACATGTACAAACTGCTAACCCTTTGTTTAACATTATAAGAAAAAAGAAATTCTTCCCAAGTCTCTTCCTCAGTCTTGCCTTTGTCTAGCTTTCTGGCTATAATGCAATGCTTTTTTTCTCAATCTATTTTAGTGAACCAGGTGGTATGAACACACACACACACACACACACACAACCTATTTTAATATTTTTGAGGTATTTAGTATATAAGATGAAGATGATTTTATAAGACAAAAATTGTATATATTTTAATGGTGATTAACATTGGTCTGTGTGAGAAAAGTCAACTTAATAAAAATGGAAAGTTAAATAAGAAAAAGCAGATGGAAAAAATAACAATATTTAATATTTATTGACTAGTATATCCAGGAAACTTTTCTAAATACTTCCATAAACTATATTCTTAAATGCGTGCCCATAGTGTTCTATGGGGGAAGGGATATAAGTCACTTGATTTTACAGAGGAGGCAACTTAGAGAATCATTATACAGCTAAAAGGTAAATGATTATACAGCCAAAAGGCAAAACCAAGCCTCAAAGCCAAGGTGTCTGACCTTATCCCTATTTTTACCCACTAGATGATAATGGCAATAAGAACACTCTACAGGCTTCTGACATAGTACAGACTTCGGAGGAAACCCTGCACTAAGACTGGCAGTGTGATACAGAAAATAGCTAATTAACAAGATGCTTAAGAAGGTAAATTGACAAACATGGACACTCATCACAAGTGGCAGCTGAAATTTAGACTACATTAACTCTGACAACAGTTGAATGGAAACATGTGTCATTAATCAAGATAAAGAATTCAATAAAAGTAGACTGGAAAGGTGGAGCCTAATGGGCTCTGATCTGGACCCACAGCTTACTGGGTTTCTACAAAATCATAATGATTTAGCAATTATTTCCTTAGTGATTGCTATATTGTAGACTATTCTAGGCTCCTGCTGTATACTATCAAAAATAAATTTCTCTGTCCTCTTGGAGCTTACATTTCATGAGGAAATGCTAATGATAAAAAGCAATAATAAGTAATACCAAGTAAATAACTAATATTTCAGTTGTTACAAGTTCTCTAAAAAAAAAATAAAAAGTAAAACAGGACAAATAGTGATTTGAGGATTATGGGGTGGGCAAGGTATAGTATTAAATAGCTTTATCAATTTTAGAAATTAGGTGGCACATAGCATTTTCTATGTCAGTGTCATTCTATAAAAGTGTAGTGTTATACATGCAATTTTTAATTTTCTAGCAGCCACATTTAAAAACAAAAAAATTAAATAAGTATGTTGACCTTAATAAGATCTTTTATTTAACTCAGTGTATTGAAACTATTACTTCAACATGTATTCAATATAAAAAGTTGACTTTTTATACTAACTTCAAAACCCAGTGTGTATTTACACTGACCTTTCAAAAGTTTCTTAACTCCTACTCAGCACCCCTGTATTCCCACCTTTCTGCACTTCCTGTTCACTTCTACAATTTTCCAAGAAAATTGTCACATCTATGCTTAATTAAATTGTCCATTAAGTTCAATTTATTTATAGAGAGACGCCATTTTAGGACAGTGAGAGTGAAAATGAATCAGGAAAGGAGGGCAAACAATAAAAAGCTTCATATAAAGATCAGTCAATTGCTTCATCTGTGAGATATCTCTGCTGACAAATTTTAGAGAAATCTCAGTTTACCAAAAGGAGGAAAACCTCTCTTTATCTCCTTTTTATCACTGGTCAGTGTTGATCCCCACTGCAAATCAAGTCTATTCATGTGAATATTTAGCAGATTCCTTTCCCTGTGCTTACAGTATTTCATCAGAGTAGGGGAGAGGCAGAAAGGGGGAAATATATGTTCTGCAGTTCTTCAGACTATATCCAAGTATATACCTCACTAGTAAATTTTATCATATTGCATTATACTTCTGAAGATTTTGAGAATATTACTAAATGAAATAGAAAGGCATTATTTAGTAAATCATGAACTTGAATCTCTTTGCTTGAAAGAGAGTTTCAGTTTGGTTCATGTTACTCCCCCCTGTACACACACATAGCCTAGGGAATCCCATAAGGCGACTTCCAACTCTCCGCTCCCACATACTTATTTTTATGTAGCGCTGGAAGAAAAATAACTTCCTGTTGGATTTCAGCTTTGATTATAAAAATATTCTACACTGCCTTCAAAATGCCTGTAAAACTGAAGAAAGAAGTTAGCAAATCTATCCCACACTTTGCATATTTTTACACAAAGGAGTTCTTGCTTTCTCCTTCCCTTGCTTTGCCACACCCACCTGCCAGACAGAAATCCTGATGATCTCCCATCTGGCTTAACAAACACCTCTCCACCCTTACTTCCAGATCTTCATTCCTGCTTTCCTGCTGAGAACAATGTTTGAAGAATTGCTATTTCCTACATTAAAAAAAAGTACAGATTCCCTGGCTTAGTTTCAAAAACTTTCCATTAGTTGTCCCATTGTATCTCCTACTATTTATTTTGTAAATCTGTTTTTTTTCCTAAGGTAGTTTATAATAAACTGATAGCCTGATACCAGAGGTTAAAATATGCTACCTTTACTTACTATACATAGAACTTTAGTTAAGAAAACAGACTTTTAAAAGAGGTAGCAATAAAAGGTAAAAATCTAGAATGCTAAACTACTGAAGAAAGTTCAGGGCACAAATAGCTGGAGAAGTCTCATCAGTTACCATCTAGGTAGGTACAGACACTCAGTGCTGTCTGTAAACCTAGGGGAGAACAGCCATCATTTTTTTTTAATCGGCCCATTCCCTTTAAAAAAATATATTTTTCCTTTGAAAGTGACAAATAAAATACCAATGTGGGCCATCTGGTATCTGGACAGAATCAATTTCAAATTCTAATCAAGCTCAATTCAGTCTGGACCACTAATACAGATGGCTTATTGCCCAAGAGTTATAGTTTTCAGGAATCAAATGAAAATGGCACTCTTCCAGTATTACAAGTAGACTAAGTTTTGAAAATATGCTACTAAGACTTACTCAAATAAAATGCTTTAATAATACACATATGGTTATATTTACTATTACTCTTTCATCCCTAAATAATTATATTCAATATTCATTTTGAAATTGGTATGAAGCCATGACAAAGAGACCTAAATATTTGGCAGCATAAAACTGCACAATTTATCAATATTTGCTAAAGCAGAAACAACATTTATAAAGACCAGATGGTCTCTGCATATGAAATTTTAAGTAATGGATATCGTTTACACATGAACTATAGGGTGAAAAATAGGACTATAAAGGATTCTTAGAATGCAGCAGGAGAGTTATTTTATATTCATTCCTCTGTTCTTTACTTACAAGGTCATAAGTAATCTCCAGTTGTTTTTATATAAGAATCCAACAAGTACATATCATGAAAATTACTACAATGTTATAGATGATAGAGCTGTTGTGGATATTAGAGATTATTTAATCTCCCATTTTACAGATTATGAAATTGAAATTCATAAAACTTAAAAGACTGAATTACCCAATTATATGTAAGTGGGCTCCAAATGGGTATGATTACCCTTTTCACCAACCATGGCATATTATACTTCCTCTCCATATAGGCTGTTACTGGATTATCATATTAATATTCACAACTAGTGAGTATTACTACTTGTAATATAGAGACACAAGATCAAAGACACACACAGAGAAAAACAATTGGCTCAGGGCACAAGGTGACGAAAATAAAAACTAAGGAAGAAAAAAGACCATTTTAGCATTTTGGTAGGAGAGAAGCTTTGAGCAGTAGTAATAAGGTAATTAGTTCCTTGCTGCTTCAGTGGCTTAAGTTTCTGGCCAAATACTCTGTAAGTCAGGCAACATTCTTAGAAGCAAATCTGAAAATCTGATTATTATTTCAGGGCTAAGTTTAATATTGGGACCAATATAAAATTTTCATACACAAGCATCAATAAATTGTTTTACTAGTTAGAATAGCAATAAATACATAAATCTTTATCTTAAATTACAATATAATTCTGTTTAGAATTTAGAACATCAAAATCAACTTGCATAGCATTCTGAAGAAAGTGAGCATAATTTATGCAAAGGGTATTCACAATCTCTTCGTAATTAAAAAAATCCAAGCTACAAAAAATAAAACAACTTTGTGAATTTCTAGAGAAGGAATTTAAACTTGACTGAACATGTTTAAAACCATGGTTTAATAAAGACAAAATTTAAGTCACTAATATCAATATTACACAGATGCTTGCCTATTTGCTTCCAAAACCAAGATCTAATAAGTAAACAAAACTTAGTTCCGCAGCTGAAATATTTATATATACATATATATATAAATGAAAGTACAATCATGTATTAGTATATAAAATAAACAATTCTAAATATAAGAGCAGTGCACTCCCCCAATAATTCAAACAAATACATAAAAATAGATCATGTCAGTTGCCATTAATGAAATGATTTTTAAAATCTCAGTGATTTCCACAAGATATCTGAGAAAGATGCATCTATTCTCCTACTTTGTGCCAACTAAAACAATAAAAATAAAAACAGAAAAGATGTAAATAAAACTAAAAGCTAGCCTCAACCTTACAGTATAATCTATATATAATAGCTGCCAAATATAGTTGAAGTAACTCCAAACTGAGAGTACATGCCAAGAACATGTACAGATCTTTGCAAAATTCACTCAAGAGGCAAATTTGTGTAAACTTGGAAGGCACATACCTACAAAACACTACCTATAATAACTTTAACCACCACTTGAGTAGAAAAGCATATTTAAGTTATGGGAAACATACAATGTGTCTTAGCCCATTTACTGTTTACGCCTATTATACCTAGCTGAAAACCTCTGTGTCTTACAAGGAACAGTAACCATTGGTGGAAATGTAAACTGGTCAACCATATGGAAAGCAATCTGAACTCATCTTAAAAAACTAAAAATGCAAGGACCATATGACCCAGCAATACCACTCTTGAGCAACTATCCAAAGAATATGAAACAATCAGTGTGAAAAATAGTAGCACTATTTACACTAGATATGACATGTAGCATTCCACATGTCCATAGAGGATTAGATCAAGATGTGATCTATCCACACGATGAAAACTATTTAGCTAGGAACTTAAATAATAAATACATTTTCCTTAAAAATTGCATATTTTATAGTATACAAATAAGACAATAGGAATAAGATTTAGAAGAAAACTGGCAGGAAATAAAAATTTAAATGACCTGTAATTCTAACACTAGAGACAGTTGCTACTATGATTTCTAATAGCTCTATAAAGGTTTAAGTAAAATAATATAAACTGCACTCCTTTATAAGTTTTTTTAAAGATATAGCTGATTTATTTATGCATACAAGAGCTGGGATGTAGGCTAGAGGTGTGGGGAGTGAGAGGGTTCACCAGAGACAGAGTGGGGAGCATATCAGCGGATCTACTGAAATACACTGCTGAGGGGAGCAGCAGGTGAGGCACTAGGTCTGCTGTGCCAAGTGGGTTAGCTCCCTGGCTGGGGATGGAACTCATGCCAAAGTGATTGGTGATAACTTGATAGCACTGAGACTTAACCCCTGCACCACCAGGGAGGCCCAATTTTGGTAAGTTTTGACACACACAGCTTTGCAATGGTAACACAATCCAGATGAGAGACATCATTCAGTTGCAAAAATTTCTTCATGACCCTTTGTAATTTCTCTTTCTCTCCCTTAACCAACACCCCTCACTTCCAAGGCAAATGATAATCTTTCTTTGTCAATATAGATTCGGTCACATATTCTCACATTCTATTAGCTTTTTTGTTGTTTTCTGCTCTTCTACTCATCAAAATTATTTTGAGGTATGTCCATGTGATTATTGGATCAAAAGCACTCCAACTCTGATCTTCTTTTACAATTCTTTTTACAATTCTTTTGCTATTCTAGATCTTTTACATTTTAATATAAATTTTAGATTTGCTTGTTATTATCTAGGGAGAAAATGCTGACATTTTGATTGGGATTGAGGTCTATGGGTCAATTTGTGTATAACTGACATCTTAACTATAGTGTATCACCCTATCCATTGACATGGTATTTTGATATATTTCTCATCTTTCATTTATTTTTGAAAGATTTGAGTTTTAAGTGCAATATTCTTGCATATCTATTGTTGCATGTGTTCCTAAGTATTTCCTATTTGTTGTGCTATTTCAAATAATATTGCATTTTTTTAACATTTTAATACCCAATTATTATTGCTTATATTTTTGTGTTATATGCTAGAACTGTGCTAAAACAACTTTTAAATTTTCAATATAAGTTAGTATGAAAGGAGGAACTCAAAACACTAATAATATGCAAAAATGCAGAGTGTTATAATGTATGCATTGTAGCAGCATGAATGCAGTGTCTTGACAATACACACATTGTCAGAGAATTAGCAAAGACAGTGAGTTTCCAAGACCATTTAACAAAATAAAAACAGAAACATACTTTCAAGTGATTGCTGAATAATGATGGAGTGATTTATGTGAAGGTTAATTACAACAGCTTTTTCTCCAGATGTGACAGTTCATTAATAGTGATCTAGAAAGTGAACACTATAAATTTGCACATTGACTAGATATTATTAAGTCCTTTTATCAAAATCAAAATCACTAAGGGGGAAGAGCACCTTAATGATATCTACCCCCAAAAACTGATTATTTGAATAATATTACTTGAATAATTTGAATAATAAAGTGCTTTGTCAATTTTTAATTCTTACGAACTAGGAAAGAGAAAATGCAGACAAGAGACAGTAAAATCTCAGAAAGTTTTAATTTACCATGAGATACAAAATCAGGCAAAAATGATGACACAAGGGTTATCGAAAAACAGAACATTCAACAGAATGAGGGAACTCAACACTAATTTTGTGAGGTTTGGGGCAAGGCCAAGATTCAAAGCCCTAGCATATTTAACCTAAAACAGTAATTATACCTACTTTATATGCATAGTATTTTCCCTGATCATTTCTTATCCCATTTTTTCACAAGATTAAAATCCATAAGAAGGGAAATACCTATCTTCCAAGTACTTCTGAAAGGGGAAAATACATAATCTAGTAATAGTCAATCCTTGGGTCTCCCTGGTGGCACAACTGATTATGTCTCAGCACTATAAAGCTATCCACAGCCACTGCAGCATGAGTTCAATCCCCAGCCAGGGAGCTTCCCACATGGTGCAGCAGACCTCTCCGGCCTTGCCTGCTGCTCCCTTCAGCAGTGTATTTCAGTAGATCCACCCGCTCTGTTCCTCACTCTGTCTCTGGTGAATCCTCTCACCATTCCACACCTCTGACCTATACCCCAGTTCTTGTATGCATAAATAAATAAATCTTAAAAAAAATAGTCAATCCTCAATTGTGGCTTAACTAGATTAAATAGCATTTGACAGTATAAACAAATTAACAAGTCATTTTAAATTAATTAAAATGAAAAAACACTTAGGGAAAAGCCATAAGATGACAAACAGCCTCTGAAATTGGTTGAGGATACAGTACAATAAAATAAGATGACATTTACAAGTTTCTTGCCATTTTTTCAAAATTTAAGGTTTTGTGTTCTGTGTCCAGACTGATGGGAAGGTAGACTGATCCAATATGAAGCTTTGTAAAATATTAAAAGTAGAGCTACCTATAATTAAAGATTTCACTGTGAAGGAGCTAAACCCAAAATGCAAAAACAGCAATTCTGAAGGATGAAAAAAAGTGCCAAGGGGATTATTACAAGTATAAATAGGATAATTCCCAATGCTTGGGGTAATAAGCTTCAGAGACAGAGTCCCCAGACATTAAATCAAACAAAAACTCAACTAAAGAAGTCATCCTTTTAAACCAAATGGCCTACTCAGTGATCTTAAGTAACTGAGTTTCAGCCTCTCCAGAATTGTTATCAAGATACATTATAGTGGGGTAGTTTATAACACAGACACCTTACTTAGCTAAAAGACGATTAAGGTGTTAGAACTTTGATCAAGATTTTTGTTGGGCAGTTATTATTGTTTTAGCAGCAGATTCTGTAATGTCTTTAAGAGTTAGGGAGAGATTACAGTTATGAAGGCCAGTAAAATATAAAGGTCTGTAATTTACACAAGTGGTTGTATTTTGTCTACCTTTGCCTTTCTGTAGGACTGAGATACAAGTTTCTCTTGGCTTCCCAGAGATGGAAATGAACCACCAGGATTAGGAAGTCTGATGCCATAGATTGGGGTTTGACTTGTTGCAAGGAAATTCAAGCATTGGAAATCCAGAGTAATTCTGATAAACTGAATTATAGATTCGATATAGTGGTAAATCCAAGTCAGAGAGGTTATCTGTCATGTATTGATATGCTAATGATTCTCATGATGGAAAGGTGGAGGCAATTGAAACAAAGTAACTTAAAGTTAACAAACAAAAAGTACCATTTGTTTATGAAAACACTGATACACAAGCATGCAAAAAGCAAGAACAGAGAAAAATGTGGCTTACGAAGAGACCCCACGTAGATCAAAAGTAAATGGTTATCTTTGCAATATGCCTCTGAAAAGTTTATAAATACAGTCATCAAATTTGAGGCAATTTGAGATGTTCATGGACACCATGCTCTTAATCCTAAAGCCTCCTCTAGTTACTGGCAAGAAACTCTGGTGACTCTTACTCTGAGAAGTGAAGAGCCCCCCCCACACACACCAGGGTTGATGGAAGCCAGGAACCATCTGGACCAGGTCCTACCCACTTTGTATGCCCCTTTCCCAAGCTTTGACAAGATTTGTTACCTTTCCACTTGCGCTGCCCATTGAATTGTATGCTTATATGATTGTAATGGGGATTCCCCCTAATACATTCTTACTGTGATTACATGTGTTGGGCTTGAGTTGTGGGTGAAACCTTCTTGCTGCCTGGTAGTTAGTAATCAAGAAATCTAAAACCTGATAAAGCGCTATGCCCCCTTTAGCAATGTCCTGAGAGAAATGAATGAGGGTATTATCTTGCCAAGCCAGTGACTTGATGGCTTTTCAAATGTGTTCTTTTGAGATATGTAACAAATTTCATTCACAAAAATTTTCTACAGGATTAATATAATAGTGACAATTAAATGATCCACACTCTTTTCCCCAGCTTTACTAACATATTAAAATATAACACATATATAAATTTAAAAGGTAAAAGGTGACATATTAATACATGTACATATTATAAAGTGATTACAACAGTAAGAGTTGTTAACACCTTCATCCCCTCACATGTACATATAGTGATAACATTTAAGATCTATTCTCATAACAACTTTCAAGTACTTAGGGTACTATAAATTATAGTTACCACATTGTAATTAGGTCCACAGAACATATTCATCTTATAACTATAAATCTGTATGCTTTGACCATTTTTCCCCACCTCCCTGCCTTTGACAACCACTATTTTACTTTATATCTGAGCTCAGCACTTTTCAGTCTCATGTAAGTGTCAACATTCTTGACTCTCTCTGACTTATTTCTCTCTGACTTATTTCGCTTAGGACAATACCTTCAAATTTTATCCATGTTATTTTTTAAAGGGTATGATTTTTCTCCCTTTTTATGGATTTAATGGAATAATATTCCATGATAGATAGATAGATAGATAGATAGACAGATAGATAAACAGATGGACTGAGAGAGACATCACATTTCATCCTTCATTGGTTTTTACTTAGGTTGTCGCCACATCTTGGCTATTATGAAGAATACTACAATTAACATGGTAGTGCCAGGTGTCTCTTTAATACAGTGTTTTCATATCCTTCATCCCCACCCTGTATGCATAAATAAATAAATTTAAAAAAAAAATAAAAGAAACAGCATTCATCATTCAGCTTGCTTTGCCTACTTCCTATTTCCTTATTGACCCATTAGTCAAACCACCAAATCAGATTAGTCCCACTTTCAATCTTTTTCTTCCTCATTGATTCTGCTTTTCCTTTTATGCATCCTAGATATAACTTTTTTGTGTTCTCAAAGTACGCAGTAACAGCTCAAATTCCAGCCACCAGAACAGCAAACCTTAGACTGGACAAAGAGAAAAAACTGGCAGTTGTGTTTTATTTACTAAATCCATGTTTAGAATGGACTTTGTAGGGTATTATCTCTATAAACCTCTTGTATATAATACCGAGTTTCAAGGTCACTAACACCATTGAACTAGTCATAAACTTTATTTTTCTTGACTTTTTAATCCTTCCTATTTATTTACATTCTACTTTTTACTCCCACTGCCACCATTACTTGTCTTCTGTATCTTACTGTTTCCAGCAGTCCTCAAATTGCATTTCCAAGGCACCCAGGTCAATAGAGAAGACATTGGGACATTAGAAGATGGGCAGAGAAAAACACTATTTTGGCTGTACTGGTGATGTTTTTTGCTATGACAACATCAGCAAGTGGTGCTCGAAGACAACAGACCAATGCAGAAAATTTCAAGTTTTACACAGTATTGTCAGTTGGGCAGACTCTTGTATTGCTGCTCTAGAACTTGAACAGGGCTTTCGGCAAATGGTTAGCAAGTGTAAGGTCAAGGATTTCAGCCCAAGGGTGATAGCAGAATTCAGATATGTGGTCACATTTTCTTAATTCTTCTCCTCCCCCAGTCTTGGTATTTCTCTTTACTATTTTTACTCTTCCAATAATTTAGTAAATCATTTTCTGCAATAAATTCTCCTCTATTTGAAATACCTAAAATTTCTTCTAGTTTCTTGACTGGACTCTGACTAATATAGCCAACTTCCATGATGACTTTTTCTTAACCTAGAGCAAAATGACAATAGCAATTCCAGCCAACAGTCCAGATAAAACCATATTCACAGAAAAAGGAAAAAAGATCTCTTTCTAAAACTCTATCTTAGAAGTGAATCATCATCATTTTCTCCCAGAAAATACATAAGAGATAACTTTCATATCACAATGGATAATACTGACTTTTAATTATACTTCATGAAACAGATCCCAAATAATACTGTCTCCAAAGACAGACTTTTTCTTTCTTTCTCATTTAATTATTTAGATGCAGACAGTGCAAGACCAGAGACCAGTACAATACCTCTGGGGTTGTACAAAATAGAGTGTAGTTCAGGTTTTATTCCATTATGCCATGAATATGGACTTAATCCTCATAATCCAAGATGGTGCTCTAGACATCAAATTTGTATTGACTGCATCAGGACAGAGGAAGCAGAGAGGAAAGAGCATGACTCTCACTTTAAGGATACTTCCCAGAACTTCCACAAATCACTTTTGCTTTTGTACTGTTGACTAGAAAATAGTCACAAGATCACATATAACTAAGGATAGCAGGAATGACAAATATCTGTATTATTAATATGTGTGTGTTCAGGTAAAATTAATATTCTTTTAAGATGTAAGAAGACAATAGATATTGTGGGAAAACTGTTAGTTTCAGTTATCTATACCCTCTGACCAGTCAAGTATCAATATGCAACCCTTCTTTCTACAAAAAAGAACATTTTCACTCTCTTCCTGAGAGACAAGCACCACGTCCCATGACATTTGTGCATCCAGCAAGAAATCAAGGATCCTTAGTGATTCAGTTCTATGCAGAATATTAAAATGTAGCTCCACATCAGAGTTATCTATAAACTAAAATCATGTTTCCTAAACACATAATATACAGTAAGTGCTCACATATGAAAAATTCCACAGTTATTTTTACATGCTGCTGAAATGCAAAAGCAATACTCTCTTATGCACAAGTAGAATCAATTCCTTCATTAACCCACATGGCAGCTGCAAGGAATTCTGTATATTATTCTCCGTAGTCAAATTTACATGGACTTTAAAGAGATTTGTATTATTACAGACTTTTATAAGCCATTTCCCATTGGTGCAAACTTAGGGGCCAGATGTTGTTTAAAGTCAGAGTTGTGGGATCTTTGCAAAATGAGCCCCTAAAAAATTGGTAGTATTGAGATTTGTTTTCAGTCAGTTACACAGATGAATTACCACAGTCAAAATTCTCATCTAGTGGCAACTGCTAAGCCTCAAGTCTCTAGAATTGTATTTTCTGACCTCCGTTTTTTTTTGTCCATTCCATTCTATCTCAATTCAACTCTCTGGAAACCCTCAGTATGAGTTTGGCTGGTGTTTTAGCCTGTGTCTTCCCCAAACCCAACACAAAAATCGAAGCATTATCTCATGTGCAGTAGCTTACCAGAGATTCTGTTGGTGTTACAGAATCCCAAAACTGTATGGGTCCTGAGGGCAACTAGAAAAAGAATTTACCAGAAAATTGTGAATGAACCAGGCAAGGCTTTATTAGTTAGAGGCTCATTTGTGAGGAGCTAGCGAGCGCTAAAAAGGAGAATTTTATTCTGACTCCTTGACAGGAGTTGGGAGGAGACTTTTAAAAGGCACGTCTAGGGACCTCCCTGGTGGTGAAAAGGGTTTAATCTCAGCATTATCAAGCTATCTGCAGCCACTGCAGCACAAGCTCAATCCCCGGTCAGGGAAGTAACCCACATGGTGCAGCAGACCTCTTCTGTCTCACCTGCTGTTCCCCTCAGCAGTGTATTTCAGTCAATCTGTCTGTTCTACTCCCCACTCTGTCTCTGCTGAATCCTCTCACCCTCCGCCCACATCTCTGGCCTACACCTTAGCTCTTGTATGCATAAATAAATAAATCTTTAAAGAAAAGAAAGAGAGCGAGAGCGAAAGAGGGAGGGAGGGAGGG
>PVIJ01002074.1:67807-173191 GCA_004024925.1 Scalopus aquaticus | reverse complement strand
AGTCCTGTTATAAGTGAAACCATTCGATATTTTTCTTTTTCTTTCTGGCTTATTTCACTGAGTATGATCCCCTCTAATTCCATCCATGTTGCTGCAAATTGCATGTGTTTATCTTCTTTGAATGCTGAATAGTATTCCATTGTGTATATGTACCACATCTTCTTGATCCAATCATCTATTTTTGGACATCTGGGTTGCTCCATACCTTTGCTATTGTGAACAGTGCCGCAATGAACATACAGGTGCATGTATCCTTTCGGATTAGTGTTTTTGTAAACAAATGGGATTACATCAAAATAAAAAGCTTCTGTACAGCAAAAGAGACATTAACCAAAACTAACAGACACCCTACCAACTGGGAAAAGATCTTTGCACACAATACATCTGATAAAGGACTAATAACAAAAATTTACAAGGAATTCACACAACTCAACAAAAACAAAGCCAATAACCCAGTCAAAAAATGGGCAGAAGAGCTCAAAAGACACTTCTCCAAAGAAGAAAAGCAAATGGCCAACAGATACATGAAAAAATGCTCAACATCACTTATAATCAAGGAAATGCAAATCAAAACCACTATGAGATACCACCTCACACCTGAGAGGATGGCATACATTAAAAATACAGGCAACAACAAATGCTGGAAAGGCTGTGGAGAAAAAGGAACTCTTCTACACTGCTGGTGGGAATGTGAACTGGTCCAACCACTATGGAAAGCTGTATGGCGATTCCTCAAAAACATGGAGCTTCCATTCGACCCAGCAATCCCACTTTTGGGAATTTACCCAAAGGACATAAGGCGTAATGTTTGAAGGAAAAACATTGAAACCCAAAATCAAAAACTCGAAACTCAAATAGCTTTCTTAACCTGTCAGAGCAAGGAGAGTTTGCCTAGAAATTCCATTGGGAGCAAAGGTCAACACATTATGAGATTAGGTTAGAACGTGTATGTAAAATAGAAAGGAGCGGCATCTCAGGAGCTGAAAGTATGGGAGTTGATCTCCTCAGGCCCAGGAGCATCAGCAGTGGAAGTATGGTCCCAGATGCAGCTGTGGTTTGCATTGGAGTTGTGGAATCTCTTCCTAGAATTTTCACAGTTTTATAGTGTTGATTAAATCACCTAGACAAAAAGAGTGAGTATTGGTTGTTTCTGTCAGAGGAAATAATAATTTGAAAGTTTGAAAGAGTATAGCCAGAGGGAGAAGAGTGAAGATAGAATAGAAAATCTTAAACTCTTGTAAGTCACTGGCACCCAGTCTTTTAGCTGTTATCATGAGTCATTGTGTGAGAGCTGGGAATAGGAAGTAAAAGGATCAGTATTTTCCTAATGTAATTTGCTCAGTGTCTTTTCTCTGAGAAACTCACATCTTAGTGTAGTGGATAATTTCAGCATCTGATCATCTTCTATAATTTGTATTATGAAATTTCCTGTGGAAGACAGAGTAACCCATTTCTTCAAGTTTCTACAAATATAAATTCAATGGTACCTAAAAACAATTTTAAGAGCTCTTTTGTTTCCATCACTATGATAGAAAATTGGGCAAGATTCTAAGAAATCATAAAACTTTATTTTAACTTCAAAAGATATAATTGAGGATGCAAGACATAAACATCAAGTAAATAGTAATGGGAGGGGTTATAGCTCTGAAAATGGCAAAAAATGGCTGTGTTAGAGACAAGAGGCAGTCATGCCGCAGGCTTCTGGTCTCATGGCCCAAGGGCATGTTTTTCAAGTTGTGAGTCTCAACCCTTTAGTGAGTTATGAAAATTAATTGAGTGGGAATATCCACCATTTGAAAAATACAGTAGAAAATATCAATATGTTTTCAATGGGGAAAGGTTATTATTATTTCTTGAGGTTATTTTTTTTACACACAAGTTTATCTGATGAATTTATTATAAAATTTATTTTTTATGGGTTCCATCAAAGAAGTTTCAAAGATGTTCCATTGGTCAATGTAATCTACCACCTAGACCTTTATTACTACATTTACCAAGTGCCCCAAAATGTCCAAGTCCATCAATATCAATGTTTAAAAAAACTTTAAAAGAAATAATCCTGACAGAACTCCTCGTACCTGTCAGCCAGATGACAGGCTTCGCAATAATAACAGCTAATATTTACTGACAATGTTATTGTGTTGGGTGTTTTGCTAAATATTTACAAGCACTGTCTATTTACTTCTCATAAAAACCTTATGAGGAAGCTGCTATTATTGCTCCTATTTTTTAGATGATAAAGGTGAGGTTTGAAAAAATAGAATTATTTGCCCAGGTCACACAGGTTAGGCTCCAGAGGCTGACTCCTTCCTTCCTTCCTCCTTCCCTCCCTCCTTTCCTTCCTTCCTCTTTCTTCCTTCATTTCTTCCTCCCTCCCTCCTTTTCTCCCTCTTTTCTTCCCTCCTCCCTTCCTCTCTTTCTCTTTCCTTATGTATTTCTCTCTTGTATTATTAATCGCCTACTACTTTCTAAGACAGAGGGAACTTTC
This sequence comes from Scalopus aquaticus, assembly GCA_004024925.1. Classification (NCBI taxonomy): domain Eukaryota; kingdom Metazoa; phylum Chordata; class Mammalia; order Eulipotyphla; family Talpidae; genus Scalopus; species Scalopus aquaticus. The sequence continues at coordinate 170,703 of PVIJ01002074.1, read as the reverse complement.
CACATCTAATTAGATGAATACACATGAGTATATCAGCTTGAAGGAATGTGAGGTGAACTGTTCTGTGTGAGAAAGAACACCTGGGGAAACTGGAAGAAAGATCTGGGCACAGAAAGACTGGTACCAGGGGAGATGAAGTTGGGTGGGGTGATAAGTGGGAGCCTGAGGAGAGCAGACACACTGAGGTGGGGACAATGACAGAATGAGCAAAGTGGGTGAGCAAAGTGAACACCCTCTTCCATCTTCTCTTCAGAATCTTCTGGAACATCTCGAGTCTAACACACATTGAGACACTGTTTATTCTTTTGTATATAAAGAACACATAAGCACAGGGCCTCTCTTTTGGTGCAAGGGATTAAGTCTCAGTACTATGAAGCTACTGGCAGCCACTGCAGCATGAGTTCAATCCCCAGCCAGGGAGCTTCCCACATGGCGCAGCAGACCTCTCCTGCCTCGCCTGCTGCTCCCCTCAGCAGTGTACTTCAGTGGATTCACCTGTTCTGCTCCCCACTCTGTCTCTGGTGAATCCTCTCACTGCCCTCTGTCCCCAACACCCCTGGCCTCTTGTATGCATAAATAAATAAACCTTAAAAAAAAAAAGAACACCAGCAGAGATCTCTCTACCACTATGCTTTCTTCTCTCTCACACTTACACACTCACTGATATACACAATATACATGTGTATAGAGCATTGTCCTTCTATAGATATGCAATAAAGCATATATAGATATGTGATAAGTACACTAAACTCTTAACAATTAATTCTTCAGAGTGGGACTACTAGTCAATTTTACTTATAGTATTTTTATTTAGGTGGCTGTATATTTTCTAAACTGTATAAGGAACAAATACTAATTTTATTCCCAGGAAAAAATTAAAGCACATAGCCCTTTATCAGTTAATTTCATCTAAGTGTTTATATAGAAAACGAGAAAAGGAGAAAGACTTTTGAGGACACTGAATATTTGAGAGATTCCAAAGGGGGTTGCTTGGAGGGGGCGTGGGGGGCTCAAACCTTCCCATACTCTGCTTTTGCCAAAGAATAATTGGTTGAAAACATTAGAAAAGCATAAATATAGCATTGCATTTCCTTTCTGAAATCCCTCAAGGGAAAAGCCAGGGAGTGGGAGTAGAGCGAGGCTGGATGAGACACTTTCCCACGTTCTGGGTTCACACAGAGAAGAGAGACAGTCTGAGATAAGAGAAGGCGGGGAAAATGGAGATTCAAAATGAGCTCCTTCCACATTTTTGTTTTACTTTATTTAAAAATACTATCAACAAGCTTTTCATGGCCTCTATGCTGATTTCAGACAGTCTCTCTCTAGCCCTCACATTGGCACTTTATAGGTTTATTTCACGTGTTTTTTTTGAAGAAAGGTAAAGATGTTAAATGAGGAGTGAGGAGAAAAGCAGAGGGATAGAGGGCTCCTGCTTCCAGTTCTGCCAACGTGTAGCCAGTCCTTCACAGGGCTCACCACTACTCAGGGTGAGAGCAGGTCAAAGGGAAAGGCAGAAAGTCCCTATTCGGGAGCTGGGGGTCCTCTAAGGTAGGGTTTCATCCTGAGCGGCACATTAGGACTGCTGAGGGTGCGGAGCCCCACCCCGACCCCTTAGAACCTCGGAAATAGGGTCTGAGCATCAGAGTTTTTTTTTTTAAAAATCACACCAGGTGTTTCTAATATGTAGCCAAAATTGAGAACCACAGTGTAAAAGCAAAGTTAGAGCAGGTGGGTAATTGCACCTCCGGGGCTGTGTGCTGTGCGAGGAAGCTGAGTCCTGCTGATCACATCAGAGGCGGGAGAGACCCACTTTGCCTCTGTGAAAGAGTCACAGGAGACAGGACACCTAAGCTAAATCTTAGGATGAGTAGGCGTTTAATAACCCAAAGGGGGGTGGGGTGGGTCACATTCCATTCAGAGAAATCAGCCAGTGCCAAGGACAGAGGTGTGACCTGTCGGGGGTATACCCTGGAGCTGCAGAGGGAGGGACACACAGTGTGTTCCTTTATGAGAGCTGCAGGAACAAAATACCACACACCAGGTGACTCAAACAACAGACATCTATTGTCTCACATGCAGTGAGCCTGCAGCGTGGATTAGGTAGAGGTAGAGGCAAGAAGGTAGAGATAAAGATTTGCTCTTCTAGAACTTCAGGCCTAAAAAGTGGCCAATAAAGGAAAGGTTTTGCAAAGGAAGACTTGATCAGCCTGGGGACCAGCTGATATGCCAATAACTCAGAGGTTGGATGAAGAGAATGAAAGTGTTTTGGTTTTTAACAGAAAGAAGTTCAACCTTCAGGGGAAGAATGAGTTCAGACTCAGGGTTGGCGAGAACAAGGCAGTAGAGGGCATCAAATGGAAACATCAGGAGCCCACTAGACACAGAGCGAGTGTTGGAGAGAGGGGTCAGAGCTGGAGACCTAGAGAGTACTTCAACCACAGAAGGGGAATATTTGACATTTTGAGGTGTTCACAGCTCAGAGGCAACAGCAACAATGACCAGAAGGGGTGAAAGAGGTCTCCTCCATTTTGCTCTCCCATACAAAAATTCTCTTGTTCTCCTTCAGTGCCCAAGTGCACAAGGCTGAGAGGTGGTATCCTGGCTTCTTCTCCTGGACTCGTCAGGATGGCCATGACTGTGCGAGACACCCGCTCTCTCACTGCCCACATGGGCTGTGTGGAAGTGTTGGACACCAGTTTCCAGGGCTGGCAGGGTGCTATTGGAGAACTGGAAGTCTGGACTGTTGGCAAAAGCACAGCCATTCAATTTCCCCCCAAATATATTTCAGCACTTGGCTGGGCCTCCAAGAGGAGAAGAATAAGTTCTCCAGAGGTAATGAGGTCCCCAGGATTACAGAAAGACTTGGCGGTTGCCTTGGCAGGTTCCTATGAAAGAAGGCATTTCTACAGCCCCCTCCTTTCCACAGTGGATTTAAGCTAAAGCCTGTGCTCCATAATTTAGGCCATTGGGCCAGGAAGTTCCTTGAATGCCACATGGAAAAAGTACTGGATCAGCCATCAGGAGATGTGATTCTTCACCCTGACTCAGCTTCTGAGACATTCTGAATGTCACTTTTCAGATCCTGAGAATGAATAAACTCAAGTCTATTTGTTCTTCTGTAGAACCAAGGAAGCAGGCTACATGAGCTCGACAGCAACTCAAAGTGCCAATACTCCATTACTCTTCTGTCCTAATTGAGGCTCAGAGTTAGGCTATTCAATGCCTGTCACCTCTGAAATTGGCAGACCAGTTGGAAACCATTATATTTGTGAGCATGGAGCAGTTTTCACTGCTTTTCTGCTTCCTTTGGCCCTAAAGCTAGTTTTTTCCTGCTGTCTTCTGCCACCTGGTATTTACCTAGACCAACAAAAATTGCTCAGTGCAAGCAGTTTTGGTTAGATTGACTTCTCGGCAATTAAGCCAAACAGTTGCTCTAAGCATATATTTGTCCTTTTGCAAGCCACTGTGGCACCACAGACAAACTTCCCCCTTGGCAATGGGCCCCATTTACCAATTCGTGCAGGTAACAAGTTGTCTTTCTCTCTGGCAATGGAGATTTTCCTGTTGTGGCATGAAAGGAAGGCATTGTCAGTTGTATTATTATTTTATATGAAAATGTTTTTAAGCCATTTGTTTGACGACTCCTCCTCCAGATCTGGGTGGAGCGATGACTAAGCTGAGAGAAACTTAATGGGTCTGCAAGGCCTCCTGTTAGTTATTGGGGGACATTATTTTCTTAAACATCAAATGACTTCTTCGACTAATTCTAAGCAACCAAGGGATTGTCATTCCATATTCCACTGCTTGAATTACTTCTTGAGAATAATTGACCCATGTTTTATAGAGGTTAGTATAACAATGAGAGGTGAAGTTATGTGCCAAGAACACCTTACAGTTCAGGATAAGGATATAAGATTAGAACCTCAGGGGCTGACCTTAACACAAGATGTTTTGATTCTTCATATGTAAATATGCACTTGGTATCTTAAAGAAGATAATGAATAATCTGCTAAACCTTGGTTTTCAGCGTTTTTTTTTTTTTCAGTATTGTTTTTCCCTAACACATCACAGTTCCTCATTACATAACACAAATATTGTTCAAATGCTGTCCAGAGACAGGTACTGGAAGAACTAAGTCAGGATGTTTCATTGTGACCGAAGGCCAGAAATAAAACGTATTTTAATAACCTGGAATTTTATTTCTTTTGGTACTCCATTCCTCCTCAATAGTAGATGGTTTTACTTCTCTGAAACATGCCATCAAAAACTGTGGGCCTAAGGACAATGTACCTTAAACATGTCATGCTCATAAGAGGAGCGTGGGGAAAAAGTACTGCTGAGTCCTGAAGTTAGAAGGAAATTTGAGGCCCTATAGTCCATCCCCCTGGCCTCAGGCAGGAGTACATGTAAATTTAGTAAGTCATGCTAATTTTAGAGATCACAAGGCCTGACAGTTCTAGAACTTCCCAGAAGGGCATTTCAAGTAACCTTCATAGTCACTTTGTCTCCTTTATCCATTCTAAATCTTCTATTCTCTAATCCAAGGTGCATGTTTCCATAAAAGTAACAAATATTTGAAAAGCAAGACCTAATCATTCATTAGACTTATTTTCTAAGTTAAACAGCACACATTTCTTAGTCTTTTCTGGAAGTCTCTAAAATTATTTTTAGACATCTCATGAATCATGAGTTTATTGCTAATTTCTAGGACTTTCTTGTTTCATGGGCATCTCTCAAATTGTGAAGATATTTCTCAAATCAGTTCCTGCATAACTCAGGGAAGACATATACATTACATATACAAAAAGACATAAACATATACAAAAGTCTTGAGTGACCCCTCACCCAGAATGCTGTTTTGGGGGGTAGCTCCACCTTTAGGTGAAGCAAATTGTCAATGACAGAAAAGCTACAACGAGCGGAAAATTGGTAGGTCTACCAAATGCACCAGGTGGGCCCAGGAATGAAGGAACATGTCTCTCCATCCACCTTATTGCCTCCTAGACAGTCAGTGTGTTTAAAATACCATCAAATCAATATTTGATTTCATAGTGCTGACTGCCCCTCATTCGGAAAAGATGCTGTTCACCAAGGATTATGAGCAGTATCACCCATACAGAGTTGGAGAAATGTATTTTCAACTCTAGAAGGTTTCCCAATCAAGTTTATTCAAGTAAATTTAGTCTTGGCATGAAAAGAGGTCAATTAGCTAGACACTTTGCTGATGTACAGTGTCAGAAAATGTAAGCCAAGAGATTTTTCTGTTAACTCAGAAAAGAAATAAAAGGAAAATGGGAACAAAGAGACAAGGGCCCGTAGGTCATTAGGGGTAGATCAGGACAAGGCAGGACTGGGTAGGGGTAGGAAGGACCTGCCGGCCTATGGACTTTAATTCTGCGTGGAAATTTGCTTTGAACACTTACTTTGAAAATGTGCAGCAAACTGTATGTTCAGTACTCTGAATAAAAGTACTCTCATAAAAGTATGGAACAGGAAAGTTAAAACTGAGATTGTGACTCAAAAGTACCCTGACTCGTGTCTATAGTTGCTCCTGGCTTTTAGCACCAGCCACCCTATCTGGTGCCATGTAAATCAGACTCGGGAGGACAGAGAGTGGGGGCAGATTGCAAGAAAGATATTAGTTTGAAATTGTACCTATATTCAGTAACATACGCAGCTTGGATGATGAATTCCTTTTTCTATTAGGATCACTTTTTGTTTGCTTTGCATGTTAATCAAATATGCAGTTTAGGTCATGCCTTCCTTGAGGTCACAAGCATGAACTAATGTAAGCCCTTAGAAGGTCTGCAAACATTCTTCATAAAGTATTAATTCAACATTCACTTAACAAATATTTATTGAGTGTCAACTGTATGCCAGGCAATGATTCTACACCTGAAAGAAACAGACTAAAATTCCTACCCTTATGGAGATCACCTTTATGGAGGACGTACATAGTTTTTGTATGTGCTGTTTTTTTGTTTACAACCAAGATGAAATCCAAGACAGTAGATGTGAAGCAAGAACAGAAAACACTGATGAGGAAAGAAAGCACAGCTGTAGCAGAGGCCTCAACAGTGGAACTCTACCCAGATCTGGCTTATGGCAGAATTAGCAGGGGAGCTGTTAGAGAGGTGAGTGCTTAGACTTCACCAAGACGCCTCTGGGTTGGGCCTCAGGTGTGATGCCCAGGAAGTCATATTGTCAACAAGCTCCCTAGGTGATCTGATGTGGCCAGTCTAGAATGATGCCCAAATTTATGTCTGGAAATCACTGGGCTAGATGTTGACCTGCTGTTTGAATCTGTCAGTATTCCAGCAGGAAACAAAAGGCACATTCAGTGGGATAAATGGAGGGGAATTTACAAAGGGATAATTTACAAATGTGTGGCCAGGCTGTTGGAAACCTCTTAAGGGTATTGCAGAGCCCTGAGGCTGGTCACAGGGGGCAACTGTTAACATCTCTAAGCCTGAAGGATTGAGGGGACTGAGGGGAATCCAAACCTGAAGGAGAAAGGGCTGCAAAGAGAGGGTCTCTTGACAGGAGCTGAGACCTTCAGTTGAGAAAAAAAAGCAGCTTCTAGTTTGGGCTAAATTCAGGTGGAATTCAGACAGCCAGGAAGCCCTACAGGCCAGCATTTAAAAACACAAAGAAGGTTGGAGGGTGAACTGAGATGGAGCACGAAGATATTTAACTCAATACCTCTTCCAACTACGGGAATGTATGAAAAAATAATGGTACCCCAAATCAATCTAAAGCTATGTCTCAATTTAAATCAATCCAATTTTTAGGTAAAAAAATAAAATAAAACTATGTATTTCTAATATTTCATGGCAAATTATTTGCATGAGCGAACCAACTCATGGCCCCTTATTAACTATGTACCCCAGAGATAACACAATGCCAGGTTTATGCTCTTGCTTTTTTTTATGACAATTAATATTTATGGAACAATCATTATATGCCATGTACTGTGATGACTTTGATTTATAAAATAGAACTTTGAGATAAATGATTATTTTACAGAAAAGGAAATTAATGCACATAAAGGTTAAGTAATTTAACTGGGGCCACACAGTGCGTAAGCATGAAAGTCCTTAGCTGAAACTAGATCAGATCATGATATCAGTGCCTGGGTTTCATTAAGTCTGGCCAGGAAAATGTAAATCCCAGTTACTCTTAGTAACTTGAAAGCTATGCTCTGGGTAATTTTGTCAACAAGAAACCACAATTTCTTTTATTCTTGTACACAGTCTCAAATTCACTACTTATCAATATTAGTGTTTGTCAAATATTACCTCTCTCCCCATTCATACTCAGGAAGGAACTTGGGCTCTATGGATTGACTGTTGATGATTTTATGAATTCATGGTTCAGGGCTGAAGCACTAGGTAGGTATAGTTTTTCTATGCTTTGCTGCTAATTCTTTTTTTTTTCTAAGATTTATTTATTTATGCATACAAGAACTGGGTGTAGGCCAGAGGTATGGGGTGGTGAGAGTATTCTCCAGAGACAGAGTGGGGAAAACAGGCAGACTGACTGAAGTACACTGCTGAGGGGAGCAGCGGGCAAGGCAGGAGAGGTCTGCTGTGCCGTGTGGGAATCTCCCTGGCCGGGGATCTAACTCGTGTTGCAGTGGCTGTGGATAGCTTCCATGGTGCTGAGACTTAACCTGCTGCTCCCCCAGGGAGGCCCTGCTGCTAATTCTATGTTGAGAGCAGTGTTAAGATGACCAACTGTTGCGGTGTGTCCTACACTGAGGGATTACACAGCATGTGGAAAATTCAGTACAAAACTGGGACCATGTCAGACAAATCGGGACCATTGGTAGAAACCAGGTTTTAAAGATAGCTTCAACTTTGTAATGACAGCCTTGGATAAATTCCAAGACCATACTTAAAAAAATGTTTAAGTCTAATTTCGTTTGCGCTTTCCTTCTGTTGGTCCCCAGTTAGATTGATCCCTGCAGTATCCTAAGTCTCATTTCTGGTTCTCCTTTTTGACAAATAAGCTGAGACACAGAAGTCACAGGATAGGACATGGACAGGGAATTAAAAGAAGATTCAGTCCAGACTAATCACCATGGCAGCCAAAGATGGCAAGTGATAAAGAACTTGGGCCCCCCGAATGCCTGCTCTTATAATTTCACTCTTAATGCGTGATACTCAGTTCTGAACATGTGATATTTATCCCACGATGTTGTCATTGCATGTTTATTGCTTGTCTCCGGTGGCAGAGAAAAGTTATCTAAATCCAGAGATGCCTGGAAGGGCCCCTGTTCCATGGCAACAGCTCAGTGGCTCATTGGGGATACATTTGGGGTACAAGACAGGTCTACTTACTCCAGCTTGTTTCTGAACTTCTTCTACTAATCATGAAACTTAGCTTTGGAGTCATCCTTGAAACAAATAAGGCACGTGAGTAGGGGTGGGGAGGCAGATTGTCTCACATTGTAAGAGAATTTCCTGCTAAGTAAGTTGCTCAAATGACCTGCTCAGGGAACGCTGTACACTCTCCCCACCCCCCAATTCCACAGGAGTCAATGTACAAAAAAGAAGAGTCCCGCGGTCCCGGGTTAGCTGGTGTTCTGGCTCTTGCGCCACCTTCACTCTTCTTTTGAAGGACATCAAACAAATGAAAAAATTTTACTTTGCAAGGGGCAGAGACTGGGTTCAAGGAAATGATTGACATTTCTATAGGGAAACTTGAAGAAATCTGTGCTTTCCCACGTAGCATTATTAAAGTTAGAGAGACGGACGGTGGAGCAGGAACTGATACCTGCAGGCCTCTTTGTGCCAGGCAAATGTGTGGCAAATGTGGAAAATGTGTTTTGGGAATTTATTCTGGGTCTCTCCTTACAAATTTATTGCCAATGAATTTATTACATACCAAAAGATGACAAGTTGACTGATCATTTCCATTTAGAGGTAAGACTGAGATGTGATTGCATAACTTATGCACAGTCATCCAGTTAGTAAGAGGCAGAGGTGGGACCTGAAACCAGATTTACTAAACTCTAAACCTCAGTCCTTGTTTGCTAAAGGGTAGCCCTGAGGCCTCATAGCTGTCTCCTCATAGCTGGTGACTAAAAATGTTTGGTCTGGATTCTGGGATAGTAAGTTTCTTCCAGTTCCTGATGTTATCCAGATGCTAAACATGATCTGGAAATACTGAGTTTTTTCCTAGAGAAAGTCTACTGAATGCATTGAGCTAATGGTATGGAAGGGAGGGTACTTCCTTAAGAGGAAAAATGGAAAATAGCAAAAAGCATGGTTTAATATAATACCTTATATTATTGGGGAACGGTACTTCAGTTATAAGTGCTAATAAAGTCTCTGGTTCAAGTTCACCAGTATAAATTATTCATAACAATTATTAAGAGCTGCTAAGGCTCTCTCTCCCTTCCCGGCAAGGTGAACAGCTGGCTTCCAGCAGCGCCTGCCTAGGTGTTGCGGTGTAGTCTTTTGAAGATCAGCGCCCTCTGGAGGTTGAAGTCAGAGAAGCAAGTGTTAAAAAAAAAAAAAAGGCAAGGTTTTCAGATCCTGCTCTGTTTTGTCTAAGTTCCTCTCAAAGTACAGCAGGACAAAGACTGTGGAACTATGAAAGTCATAGAGCCACAGGGAGGCTAGTGATGAGGACATCAATTGGTTCCTCAAATCCATGTCCAAGCCACTGACCCCTTCACCATGGTGGAGCTTCCTGAATGTTCTGTTCTGCTTACCTGTCTCAAGTTAATGAGACCTCAGCTGTAATCCTTCACAAGGGAGAGGGTTTTTTGATGAAAAGACAGAACCACCACACACAGGGGATTCAGCGTCGTTTTCTGAGTGACTGTCAGATGGTCGGGAGAGCAGATACAGACTAGCCCCCATCCTGCCTGGCTCCGTTCCTGCCTGGCAGGCCCGAGTCGGCGTGGCAGAGGCTAGGGAGAAGCCAACCTAATGTTTGTTGAACATCTGTATGTGCCTATGCCCTCTGTGAACACATTTATTTCCTTAAGAAGAAAACTGCTCTCTGATTCTTTTTGTAAACTTGATTGAACTTATTTCTAGAGGACTGACATGTCACTTAAGTGGGATGGCCATAGTAGGAAGAGCTGCTCCAGGTAAGAGCAAGGAAATGAAAAGGGGGTCCCTGCAGGAATAGCCCGGTGACTCTTGTGCCTGTAGGTGGGGCTGAGGGTCAGGGACGGGTTCTAAGACCCTTCCATTTTCTTCCTACCAAGTGATTCACAAAGCCTGGACTTAGCATCCAGCCTTTGCTATAGTCTGTCCTGCCTTGGACACCTGTTGGGAGAGTGGACTTTGATTGTGCTTCAAAGTCTAAATCGGGGCCTCCCTGGTGGTACAACCGGTTAAGCTCAGCACTGTGGAGCTGTGGGCTGCGGCTTGAGCTTGATGCCCCATCAGGGAGATCCGCACATGGCGCTGCAGACCTCTCCTGCCTTGCCCACTGCTCCCCTCAGCAGTGTATTTCAGTCAATCTGCCTATTCTGCTCCCCACTCTGTCTCTGGTGAACCCTCTCACCACCCCACACCTCTGGCCTGTACCCCAGCTTGTATGCATAAATAAATAAATCTTTTTAAAAAATTCTAAATCACCATTCGAGCCAAAATTCTGATGACTATATCCGTGTAACTTCTTCCTATAACTCAGGTCCTGACTTGGTAATGGCCGCAGACAGCCAATGCCCACATCCAGACCCTCTAAATCCATTGCAGCAACTGCACGTGTGTCCACCTGCCTGATGGCTTTCCCTGTAGACTGGAACTCAGTTTGGTCATGGACTTACCTGAGAAGTGCCTGAGAAATATGTCCACCTCTCCAGCAACCTTCAACTGATAATGGATAAGAAACTCCACATGTCATTTATAAAGTGAAAGGACAATGTTAAACCCAGCCTACCTGTAAGATCGTGCTCAGTGGCTACACTTCAAAGGTTTATTCCTTTAGAATGCCCACATTGTCTTAAAGGTAAAGATTGGGCCTGGATTAGTCCTCTAAAATCCAAAGCTAATTTCAGCAATATTTCCCTAAAAATCTCCGGCATGGTATCAGACAAGATGGCCAAATTGGATGCTAATGTCCAGCCTAAAGAGTCAAACCGGGTGTGTACAGCAGACTGTAGTCTCTTCCATTCAATCCTTGTAACCAGAATAGACTTTGAATTAATTGTCAAATTTAGTGGCTTAAAAATATAGTCACTTATTATCTCTTAAGTTAGCGTGGGCCAGGAATTCAGTAGTGGCTTCTCTGGGGGGTGTCTCCTGGGCTCCCATGAAGTTGTGATCAGGTCTTACCCAGGGCTGCAGCCATTGGAAGTTTTGATTGGGACTGAGAACCCATTTCCACAGTTGCTTCTTTCATGCCTGGCTCTAGGTGAGATGCCCCAGGTGCCCCACATGGGCCTCTGCTGAATTTCTTGAGTTTCCTTAGGACATGGTGGCTTACTGCCCTGGAGTGAGCCATCCACAGGGAAACTGCGGTGCCTTTTCTGACCCAGCCTCTGAAATCACACACTGTCATTTCTGTTCTAGTCTTGCTCACACAAGTCAGTTCTGCTCCAGTGTGGAGGGGGACTGCACAAGGGCGTGAGGGGCAGGAGGTGGGCTGAGCGGGGGCGTCCTGGAGCCTGGTTACTATGGTCGCTAAGGAAAAAAGGTCATTGCATATAATAAGGTTTTAGGTAAGAAACACGGAATGATGAACTTTAAATTACATTGGGGAGTAACTGTTGAATGGACAACCAAAACCAGTTATTCTTCTTACTCTGTGCTTTCCCATAAGGCTGTTTATCATGACGGGAATGATCTGTAATGCCTTTTTGTCAAACAGTCTACAACAAAGTAAAGTTTGCCTAATGTCAAGGTGGAAAATGTGTATGAATCACACTTGAGCCAAACCGAGTTTTACTTCTCATGAGGAAAGGTCAGTTCTCAGATGACTGTCTTTCTTCTAAAACCCTAAAATCTGTGAATTCTCAGATATAGAAGTAAGAACCTTGAGCCCAAGAGTCAGGCCAGGGCATGATCCGGGTACTGCTACCTCCAGGGTTTTCTGGGCCAGGATGTGGCTGCACAATGAAGCCCTTTGTTGTGCTCCAGGCAGAGGGAGTCCACTGGCCTGATTGCTTCAGGGCTGGCTTCCTGAACAGAAGGTTTTACCACCTGGTGGACAGGTCTCTCCAAAACAAACAGGCTTCTCCTCACGCCTCCACACCCCAAGACCTGTGCTGAGCCCTGAACTCTGGGGAACAAAGACTACCGACCACAGAGTCGTTATCAGTGGCGTCAAATACCACTGTCCTAAGAACACTGAGTTCCTGCTCTCAGAGGTTACATTCTCACTACAGAAATGGGGGACAAAACAAAAAGTCAAGGTATTGAGGGAAATCAACAGGATGAAATGGAAGCTATTGTATGCGAGCCTTACTCTCCAGACAAGGACGTAGCCTACAATCTTTCCTCTTATGAGAAGTAGTCCTTTGAGCCATTAAAACAAAATTACCATGCTACCGTTATTTCATGATGTAATATGCTAAAATAGATTATCTTTTAGCTTTTCACAATAACACACTGGGGTTGATATCACTGGCCTCTGGTCTCTCTAAAATGACAAACCCTCTTTCCTTGTCCTGGGTTATTATTTTTCATCGAGTTTATATTACTATCTGGCATCCCAACCCCACATCTACATATTTGTTTATTTTCTAATATCTGTTTGCCCATCACAGGGTCAGGTCCCCAAGAACAGGGGTTTTGTCTGTTTTGTTCTTTGCCACATTTCTAAAATCTAGTAAATGCTCCATAAATAATTGCTGAAAAATAACTTTTGCATTGAGTCAGCTATGAAAGGTTAAACAACTTCCTGCAGATCTTTTGAGTCCAAATTTGAGGCACTTTTCATCGTGTTGTGCTGCCTGTCTGTTTTTTCTTTTTAATATCAAGAAGCAAGAGTCCAGATTTTTGGAAACTGAGGCCACCTAATTGCCTCACACTACAATCTGGGTTTTCCGCTAATCAGTTGCAAAGCTTTGGTTGTTTTTTTTTTTTTTTTTGGTGTTTTTTGTTTGTTTGTTTGTTTTTTTCCATGAATACCAGGATTTTGTCCCCTGTATAAAGTTAACGCTTAGGTTAGATAGTGTCTCTTGCTTTTTCCACTATGGCCGAATGATCTCTTGGTTCATGGGTCTGTAAACACAGGTGGAGCTTGGCATTGTGCAATGTGCTGACCTTTTTTTTTTTTTTTTAATCAACATGGCCTACAAGGAAATAGACTGAAAGCAGTTAGACATGGCTGCTTAGATGTCTATATCTCAGTTTCCAGATGGCTGGTGTCTACATCTCTGAGCAAAACATCTGATTCAGCACATGAGTCAAATCCCATGGAAGTTCAGAATAGATCTCATTTGTCTTCTGTATTTTCAGAGTTGTTTGACAATTCCTTACCTATCTTCATTTTTACCTAGGTTTCCTTCTTCACCCACCACCCGGTTTTCTTCTATGCTTTTGTCTCTCCCGAGAGCAGAAAGTAGCTCTCAGGACTGAATACGCCCTGTAAACACCCAGGAGCTTTGGTCGCCAAGTTGGGGAAGCTACAGCAATCATTCCCTTATGGCCATTTGCTTGTAGAGCCAAGAACAACCAAAATACATCAGCTGGGAATTGACCTACACAAGCAAACAGACAGCTCTGAAACAACTCGTTGGAAGAGTCTGGTTCTACTGAGAAGAAACACATGTTTACACCCAAACGACTCAGTTCAGTGTGTTCCTCCTGCAAACAGTGTTGGAACCATGTGTCTTTGGCAGTCCTTTGGTGATTTGGTGGATTTGTTATATTGGACCCACCTTCCCCATCACTGCTGGGTGACTGGTCTTCTTATGCTTTCTCTCTGCTTTTTACCTCCGGGGTACATAACAGCACAGCCTGATAAAATGCTTGAAAACTGCAGCCAGTAGGCAGAAAACACATGAGGATTTTTTTTTTTTTGTCCCTGAATACATTGCATCAAGTGACTGCAATGAATTCCTCAATACTTTGTTGTATTTCCATGTTATTTTCCCCCCTTTTGGAAAGCTTGTATAAGGGGGAAAGAATCCGTAGAAAGAGAAGGGTTTTGGAAAGAGTGGGCTCAAATCCCAGATCTGCCATTCATTGACTGAATCCTGGAGTGAGTTGACTACTTTGCAAAATCTCATTTTTCTGGTTTTCATCTATAAATCAGGCGTGATGATAATGGTCTTGCAGGGTTGTTGTTAGGTTTGAATAATGTGAGTGAAGCCCTGACAGCGCCAGGCAGAGAGCAGGACTTTACATATGGCAGTGAACATTATCATTAATATTATTATTTATTAAGTATCTGCGCTGTGGGTCAGGGCTAGAGCAACCACGGTGCAATGAAAAGGCAGTGGAGGGGAAGTCAGGGGTAATAGTTGTCACTTGAAGGATGACTTCAAGCTTTGGGTAGATCAAATGAAATATTGACTACAAAACTGGGTGAAAGTGGGCAATCATGCAGTGAATGTAGATTGGACTTTTAGTGAATTAATGTGGTATATATTGACATTGATTTATAATGATGCACCCCTAAAACTTATAATACAATGTCACTTCAATACAAAGTTAAAAAAGAAATGGGATCTCAGCCAGTTTAAGTCATTTAACTGAAATCACAACACTGGTGAGTGGCAGGACTGAAATTTGAGCCAGAATTTTTTGGACATTTCTTTCATACACCTTTGATAAAATGAGGTATTGTATGAAAGTTTAATGGGTACTACGTTGTTATTTCATTAAATACTGATTGTGTTCTAAAAAGGGTCTAGATTAGGATGCAAAGAAAATAGAAAACAATCCTGACACTGGGGACTGAGATCTATTAGGGATCATATGTTCTTTGGCACATCAAAAATCTCCTTCCTAACACAGAAATAATATTCTGATTTTTTAAAAAGACATTAAAAATAATATAATTAGTATTTCACTTGGAGAAAGGGACAAGAAAATGAAGGATACCCTGAAACTTTGTGTGGATCAAATGAAATAATGACTACAAAAGTAATTTGTAAGAGAAAATACTTGCTTTAGATATAAAAGGACATTGCTGTATTGTTTGTTGTTATTTGTTATCATCATCATCATTACTATAAAAGACCACTACAGTATCAGAGGAGGTGCTATGTTTGCAGAGAGGAGACTGAGAGATCATGCAAAGGGACAAGAGAAGTAATAAAAAGTGTTGAGTAAGGAGCAGAACAAGACAAACCACAGTTGTCCAGCCAAGGTAATATTTTCAGGTTGCCTGAAATTCAGAGATTCCTTGATCAAAACAAAAGATTTTGGAGGTGATTTACAGTACTTCAAGTATAGACCTGAAATATTTCCAAGACCCTTACATCATCTGGTCTATTTTGGAAGAGAGGTGCTGGACACCAAGAACACAGGTTAGTTTTCTCTAACAGACAAGGAAGTTGAAGTCCAATGATGTGATGGGGAGTCAGATAGGAAGGGACCAGGTATGTCCACGTTTGGTTAATGGAAGTGTAAAGAAAACAGAGTGCAGAGTCGATTCTTCCTTTTGCCAATGAAGAAGTTTCAATCTAGTTACTCTGAACTTTTCTAAGTCCCATTTTTCTCACCTGTAGAAGGAGGGTGAAGAACATACCAGTGACACCGCTGGGTTTGGTATGGGGAAAGAATGAAATGGCTTCAGCAAGGGTATACCTGGCTAGAAGCATATTTCTTTCTACCCATCCCAGTCAGTAATGGTAATGAACTTAACCCCTTCTTTTCCCAGTTGAACAAAATAAAGAGCTCACATTTTGCAGGCCAGAAGATTTTATTTCCCTCTTAACTGGAGAGTGTAACCTGCTTCAAGGGCAGACTTATTGAACTTAATTTATCTTTGTATTTTCAGAAATAGCCACAAAGCTGAGAATGCAGAAGGCACTCCTAAACTATTTAAGCAGAAAATGTCACCAGGATGTTAGCAAAACTTCAAATTGTCCCGATTTCCCCCAGTCCATTTCTTCATTAGGATAATATCAAGCCAATATTATTTGAGATAATTCTGCTCTGGTTTGGTCATAGCTCCAACTGAGGCAACCTTCCTAAAAGATAAAAATGATAAACTTGTGTTTTTTAAAAACCCAATTACTTGATGGCATTAGAGACTGATTTTTTAAAAGCATGCAGATGCTAGAAGAAAGCCAATTCATGGGCAGTTAATGGTTAATGGCACTGGGTGTAGCTACCTTTTTTAAAAAAGGAAACAATTTTTACAACTTTCAGCCTGAGAGAAATCCCCAATCTGAGGCCTATGAGAGTGAATAAAATCAGTTGAAAATGATATCTGATTGAAAGAAAAAGAAAGTAAATTGTATACAATTTAAAGTGAAGAGAAAATTCCTAAAAGGAAAGGGCCAGAGAGGAGAAGCCCCAATTCTGTTTCTAAACTCTCAATCTCAGCTGATCTTTGAGTCATGTGTGCAGAAGGAATTGCCTTTGAAAGAAAAAAAAAGTGATACTTTTCAGAGGAGTATAACAGAATCCAGGGTTACTAGAACATATTTTTCATAATGTCTAAAATATAATCCAAAATTATTTGAGCTATGAAAAAACAGAAAAACATGATCTATATACATATATTGGAAAATAATTATAGCACTGTAATATGAAGGTTTTAATGTATTAGATGTAATATGTTAGAAAATAGCATAAATGATATGGATTTCCATATTTTATATAAAGTGGTACAATATTAGCTGTAAATTGATGGTGAAAAATTAAGAATGTATATTATAATTCCTAAGGCAAACATGAAAAATATAATGTAGTCATTTAAAAGCTCAATAAATTATAATGGAATTCTAAATTATCTTCATTTAAATCTATGCCTCTCAGAACTGCTTCCCACTGCAAATTTTCAGGTCCACCCATCAACAGACTCATTATAACCACAGAACAAAAGGGTAGTAAAATCCAGATGTGAGTATCCAAAAAGGTTCCCCAGTGATCTGACCCCTCTAGCTTTAATGAGAACAAGAAGGAAAGAAATAGAATTCAGAAGGGACATCCCAGATTTAGGAACATGAGCAAGACTATGAGTACATAAACAAAAAATGGCAAAGTCACTGGGGTGGAAGGATGGGAAATGTGGAAGAAGATCAGGGTGCTCAAGTTGGAAACTTGCAGCTGGTGGCCCCAGGACCCAGAAGGCTGATACGGCTGAGGGAGGTGAGTGCAGTCACGATCAAGTGCTATAGCACTTTGAACTAATTTGGATCAATATGTGGCTACGTGTTGCTAACTAAACCTCTAAGACCTTGTAGAAGGAAGGAAAAGAGCAAAACAACATCCTTCAACTTGGTGTTTTTGCCTGTGTATTGGTGTGTCACAAAGCAAGGGAAGTTGGACAACCCAGTCACCATCAAGCTCCCAGTTTTGTCCCTTAGTGTTCAATTCCCAAGTCAGTGCTGGTTATTTCAGATTCAACAGCTGGGGTGGGGGAATGAAAGTGCCTCAGGAATACATACTAAACCAGCCCTAAATTCTGCACTATTATTATTTTTTAAAGATTCATTTATTCATGTCTATAAGAATTGGGGTGTAGGCCAGAGGTATATTGGGGGGAGGTAAGAGGATTCACCAGAGACAGAGTGGGGAGCAGAACAGGTAGATCTACTGAAACACACTGCTGAGGGGAGCAGCGGGCGGCGAGACAGGAGAGGTCTGCTGCACCATGTGGGAAACTCCCTGGCTGGGGATCGAACTCGTGCTGCAGTGGCTGCTGATAGCTTCGAAGTGCTGAGACTTTACCCCTTGTGCCACCAGGGAGGCCCCAATTCTACGTTATTTTTGTCTGAACAAGGAATGACAAATACTGACAAAGTTCTAGAAATACAAATGAAACTGCAAACTCCAAACCACATATGACTATATTGGAAACTCTTGCACAAAGTTTTCTGTAATCTACTTATCTGACTCAATCCTAAAGATAACAAAGCTTGCCTGGATTTTTGTTTTTTGTTTCTTGTTTTTCTGATTCAGTGTCCTCCCTTCCTCCCCAAGAGAAGAATTGTTAAAAGGAGTAAGAATATATCCCTTCCCCAAAGGATTTATGTTTTGAGAGAGATCTGCTTATTTGGAGCTGGCTGGGGGAGAGGGCTGAGGTAAATAATAAATGAACAATATGGGCCTGTGGGATGGTTAAGAGGGACACAGAAGGTAAAATACTGGCTCGTGAACTCTAAGAGTTATGGCATCCTGGGTTTCTGTAAATGACTAGACAGGGAAACCCCGTGATGGGGAGGAGCTCTTAGACTGCATGAGGGAGTAGGGTCTGGTGACTGGGGCCCAAAGTTTAAGTGAGCCCCTCCCTAAAACTCAGTCACAAGAATGAAGAATGAATATTTTTAAAAAAATCAAAACAAACATTAAATGTAATACTTAATCAAAATGACGTGAAAACTCCACAATGAACAAAAATATTATAATTTGACACAAAAACAAGTTGCTGTGTGTTTGTTTCACATAGCATTGTGTGGAACAATGCTGTGCCATTGTGCCAAGGGGTAGACATTTCCAGTCAGCTGTTGGTACTTGGGTCTGCAGTGTTGCGCCCTCCCAAGGGGGTGGGGGGTGAGGATTGATAATGGTGAGCCAACAGTGGAACTTCACAGGACTTTATATAAGGTTGTTTTTTGTTGTTATTGTTTTCTGTTATGGCGCTTTCACTCATGTGTCCACTTTGTTCAAAATCTGGGAGGATAATTTGATGAATGTCCCTAGATGGGCACAGTTTTCCTTTGCTGCAGACTCCAATCAGGTTCACCTTGCCACTAGGCTGAGCAGGAGAAGTTGCAAGAAGGGCGGAGTAGAACAAAGCCAAGGACACTAACTGAAAGCTTGCTTCATGGACTGGCTTTTGCAAATTCGGGATGAATTGATCACAGCTGAGGGTCTGGAAAACAACTGGTTGTATTCATTGAGAACAAGGGTCTGGAACAAAGAAAAGAGGAGTACTTGGTGTGGTAATAGAGAGAGCTTTGGCTGGGGATTGAGCTTCTAAATCCCAGTTCTGTCACTAAGCTCCCATATAATTGGCCATAGCAGATCCTTTCTGAGCCTCAGCTTCTACCCTAGTAAAATGAAGTGGTTCTCTTGTTTTACGTGGGAGTCCTTCCTCCAAATAAAACAAATGTGAACCACAAGTAGAAGTAGGGCTGTCTGGTGGAGCTTAGGATGTGGAACCAAGACCCTCACCAATTTAGTTTTTCCTTACTCCCACCAAGGGCCTCTGTGGAAACCTCCCCTACCATCTGAGGAGTCATCAGAGCGCAATTTGGAGCACCGTGTTAGGGAGTCATAGATCCCAATTCTAGTTCTAGCATTTTATTCTAGCCCAGAAGGAAGTCCTGTCTGTTGACAATTTGACAATGAAGTGTTTTCTCATGTCAAAAAACAAACAAACAAACAAAAAACAGAGCAGCCTACAGTCTTTGGATTGCACTTTGGGTGTGCCCTGTTCTGTTTCTGGGCCCTTCTAGCCTGCAGGGTCCTTGGACTCAGCAGAAGCATCAAGAAGATTTAGTCAGCCTTGCTATGGCCAGTGCAATTATACAGTGGGGTGAGGCACACTGCCAGGATCTTAACACGAAGCAGGCATCCCTGGGGAACGCTGACAAATGACCAGGAGTTGTCTACACATGGCGGGGAGCCAGCGGCAGCCAGCTGGTCCTTACTTCCTGATGAATGTGACAGTTCCAGACCTGTGAATATTCCAGGACTGGGAGTGAATGAATTCTAGTGGTATTCAAAACAACACAGGGATCCTTTTCATCTTGATCAGGATTGTTAGCCTCTTGATTATTGTACTTGTTGTTCAATTGTTAGGATCTACAAGGATGTAACAGCCTACTCTTTGAACACAGGTGTCAGAGAAGCAATAGGAACCTTAGAAGAGGGAAGAATTTAAGGATCTGACATCCACGTTGGGACCCCACTTCCATTGCTTACCAGCTGTGTGATCTTGGTCTGATTTTTTAACTTGACTGAGCTTCAAGTTTCTTAGCTTATAATGGAAATCTAGTGCCTGATAGAGCTGTTGTGAAAATTATAAGTTATAAAATATTTTGTAAATATGTCCTTCATTTCTCTTTTCTCTTTTCCTGCAACTCTCATCTCTTTATTTATTTATTTTTAGATTAATTTTATTTTATTTATGCATACAAGAACTGGGGTGTAGGCCAGAGGTGTGGGAGGTAAGAGGATTCACCAGAGACAAAGTGGGGAGCAGAACAGATGGATCTACTGAAATACACAGCTGAGGGGAGCAGTGGGTGAGGCAGGAGAGGTCTGCTGGGCCATTGTGGGTCGGCTCCCCGGCCAGAGCCTCAGTGGCTGGCAATAGCTTAATAGCACTGAGACTTAACCCCAGCACCACAGGGGAGGCCCTCTCATCTCTTTAAAGAAGTAGTTAAAGAAAAATTTTCTTTAAGGTAACTGCTTAAGTTAACTTTGAGAACTGTTAT
The DNA here is from genome assembly GCA_004024925.1 of Scalopus aquaticus. Taxonomy (NCBI): domain Eukaryota; kingdom Metazoa; phylum Chordata; class Mammalia; order Eulipotyphla; family Talpidae; genus Scalopus; species Scalopus aquaticus. The sequence continues at coordinate 150,170 of PVIJ01002074.1, read as the reverse complement.
GAAGGATTATGCTGATTTTCTTTTCTTTTTCTATGCACCAAGTTTTTGATAGTAAACACATATTCAGAATGTTTGAAGTAGTCAACATGTGAACAAAATGAGGTTTAGAAACAGAATGGCACTCATTCCTTGACAAAGTGCTATATTCGCTAACATAAAAATGTCTCCTAGAATTTAATTTAAAAAAACAAACAAACAACCCAATGGAACTATGAGTATAAGAGAATAGGCAGTTGAGTGTATTAGAAAAGCAAAGAACTCTTAAACATATAAAATAATGCTCATCATCACTCGGAGCAAAATAAATAGAAATTCAAATTACACAAAGATACCACTTTTCACCAATCGGACCTGCAAAAATACAAAAGTTTGAAAATATATTCTGTTGGCAAGATTCTATGTGTCCTGATAGTTTCAATGTTTCAGATATCTGTGTGTGTATAGGAGCTTACGTGGAAACAACTCTAAGATGTAAAATGAATAAGGCAGGGTATGCAGAAGGGTGTGGGAAATAAGCTACTCTTTGTACAAAAGGGAGTAAAAAAAGGAAAACCTATAATTGAATTTGTTTAATATGCAACAAAATTCTGAAAAGATGTGCCAAAAAAAGTGATGGGAACTAGACAGATGCCGGGAGGAAAGAAGATTTTTTTTTTTTTTACTGTATATGGTTTTTTACACTTTATTTTAATATTTTATGCATTGCCAATTTTAAAATGTTCTTAATAAAAATGAAAAAGTTGGTTAAAGAAAAGATCAGAATTTTATATAAGTAATGAAGTGACTGCTATAACCTGTATTAATTTCTAATTAGACAAAGAACAATAAATCCTTTAAAAAAATAAACATCTCCCAACATGAGGAATTTTATTCCTGAAACAGGAATGATCTTTTAATTGACCATAATCCCTTTTCTGCTTGGGAGTTTAAGCAGTACAATACTTATATTACTTCCTGCCTGTGTATTATTTTGATGGCATGCTTTTTCTAAACCTATGCACTTTCTATAACATGTAATCTGTCTGTAGAAATACATTTCTATTATAATTAGAAAATGATAGCGCAATTACATATCCACCACCCCCCACTCCATCTGATGATGGAGGCATCAGAGTAGGAGGTACTGAAGAAGGGGACCTGGGGAGACCTGTGTTCTGTTTCATTTGCAAAATATTTTATTTGAGATTTGTCTTCACCAGAGACCTAGGAGTAGAACTCTGAAATAGATGCTGGTACCTGAGGCAGATCGTATTTTCCAAGGATGCCCACGAAATATCCCATCCACATGCTTGTCTTCAATTGTGACGTTGACCCTCCTGCCATTGAGTGATGGTTTCCAAATTCTCTGCTGCTTGCTGTGAACTGAATTGTGTCCCTGCCTTTTAAATTCCCTTTTTTTTAAGCTTCTCATACTCTGGAACATCTGAATGTAGTTTATTGAAACATAAAATATTTTAAAAGGTGACGGATTGACAATGAGGTATTTAGGGGAAACCCTACTCCAAAAGGACTGATGTCCTTATATGGAGAGGAAATTTTGTCCCAGGGAGAGACGCACCAGACACACGCCGATGACCACGTTGTACACGGAGAAGGCCATCTGTAAACCACGGAGAGAAACACCAGAAGACACCAGACCCTCCGATAGCTTGATCTTGGATTTCTCATGTTGTGAGAAAGTCAATTTCTGTTGTTTAAGCAACTCAGTCTGTGGCATTTTGTTACGGCAGCTGGAGAAGTCTAATGCAACTTCTGTCTTAATCAGTTTGGGTTGCTGTCACAAATACCATAGACAGAGTGGCGTAAGCAACAGTTTTTTCTCAAACCTCTGATGACTGAGAAGTCTGAAATCAGACCGAGGTTCTGGTGAGGGCTCTTCCCCGGCTCGCAGATAGTTGCCTTCTTGCTGTGTCCTCACATGGCAAAGAGAGACCTAAGTTGAACTCATCTCAACCTAAGGCCACGCCTCCAAATGCCATCATATTGAGGATTGAGGCTTCAACATACGAGTTTGTTGAGGGACACAGAGGCGTCGTCTCCCTTAAGCCTGGGTGGACCTTCCTGAGTGCCTCCAGCAACCAAGTATGAAAAACTATATGACCTTAAAGCTAGGTCATAAAATGCCAAGCATGCCCTCCCTCCTCCCTTGAGGTCCCATTCTTGGAATTGAGAGCCTTAGGAAGCCCAGCCGCCTCCCAGTGACGCCCCCTGACTGCAGCATCAACTGCCGGTGGGGAGTCAGGAGGTGACTCCAGTTCCCAGTTGAATCACAATCAGTTCACAAATATGTCAGCTGAGACCATGTAACACAGAGGCAAACTGCCCCCAAATTGCTCAGATTGTAGCTTTGTGAGGGGAAGAAATGATTGTTTCAGTCACTAAGTTTGGGGGGACTTGCTATGCAGATCCCTTGTTCTCAGACAGAGTAACCATCCCTCAGCTGCTATGAGTATGGGCTGCTGACAGCACACAACTACTTTCTTCTCCAGAATTGTCTTGGGCTGGTTTGTGGGGGAGTTTGTGCCCACTACCCTTACCCCTGATGCAGTCTGCAGTCATGACTGCTGGGTACAAAAGGCCTTTACCTCAAGGAGAATTAAGTCTGGCACAATTCACACTCCAAGACTCCCCATTGGGTTAGCCTAAAGCTAGATCCTGGGGAGACCACATCCTTTTCTTGCCTGTCCCACCCCTTCTCTCTCCCTTTCTCTGGGGAGCTCCCTCAGTATTTCACTCATACAAGAATCCCTGACTCAGGCTCCACATGTAGGCCCTGGAACAGGCATGAGTGGCTTCCCAGGTCATCTCTTGGTGCCTCCACTTCCCAGAGATACCTTTGTCAGTATTTTAGTACATGAAATTATCTAATATTTGGAAAACATTTAGTGCATTCCTGGCAAAAAATAAGCACTCAATATATGCTAGTCATTATTATCTTATCCTTCAGTGTTTTGCTATATTTCATAATCATATGTATTAATTGAGCATATGGGCACTGGTCTGACATGTTTCTCATATAACTCAGTCTGCATAGCAATCCTGCCTAGTGGGCACTATCTCTATAAACAGAGAGGTTAAATAATTGACCCAAGAATATACAGCAAATAAGTGACAGAAATGGAAGAGTTATCTACATGGCTGCATTATATTTTGGTTGATTTCACTGATTTCTTCTTTGTGGCCAATTGCTCCAGTGTGGGGCTGAATACTCTGCTGCATTTTAAAGAACTGTAAGTGTACATACTAATTCACTGCAGCTGTGCCTGTCTCCTTCCTGTCCCAGGACTTACACTGCTCATAATCTCAGATGTTTTTTTTTCCTAGAAAATGGTGTCACCTCTTCTAATTATCCAAATCATAACCATCCTTTAAGATTCACATCAAATCTTTCCTCTCCATATAGTTCTCCTGATTTCTGCTGTGTTTGCTCATGTCTTCTGTGATGAATTCCTACAATGTTTATTGAATGTCCAGTCACTTCTGCCCTAACAATTTCCTGCTACTGCTAACCCTGACACATTCCCTTTCATGTTTATTAATGGATTGGTTTCCATCAACTGAAATGCAATATTTTTGAGGAAAGAATCAAGCTTAATGTATGTGTTTTTTCTCTAGTGTCTTGTGTAGTTCCTTGTATAGTTCCTATCTACAACGTAGATACTTAATAAAAAGGTGTTGAGTTAATGAAAGAGTCAACAAACTAGTTCATGGGCAAGTGTGTTTCCTATCTGTCTGTAGTGTAAGGTCCTTAAGACCCAGACCTAAATTTCAATGTTTTTTTGTGACCCTCATCTTTAGCTAATGGTAGGACTAAAATAGAGACATTCATGAAACTGAACTGGAATTGGATGCTTAAAGGATTAGTTACACTTTGACCTTACTCTGAGAAAAGGCTAGTTCTCTGTCAAAGGGAAGCTGCGTGTCAAAACCACGTGAAATCCTACATGGAATCAGAGAAAATTTTAATCTCTGAGTTTATTGCAGAGTCGGCCCCCTGTGTGCTGTTTCCATAACTGCATGTGACCAAATGTCCTTGATTTGACCTTGTGGGAATGTGTAAACCATGAGACTCAATGAGGGATGTTCGTGGGAGGAGGGGTCATGTGATGTGGAGCAAACTTTATTTGCAATTCCCTGACTCAGGAGCAATTTCTGGGAAGTGGCAAGAGGTGACTTCACAAAGAGCTTTGCCGGCCTCAACAAAGACAAGACTCTTTATGGAGATGGCACTCTGCCAGGCTGAAAGGAAGTGGAAGACAAAGAAGCAGCTGACTTCAGGTCCTATACTGACCAGTGCCAACCTTTTTCAGGCTAGTTTTTAGCATGAACCTTCTCCTCCAGGAGTTCAACACAGAGCTAATGGAATACTAGTTTGTCCCTTTGTACTGAAAGAAAAATTCATTTATTTCTATAAAAAGAAACTAATTTTTAAGATGTACCCAGGAGTTGGCAGTTCAAAGTAACTTAATGCACCCATTTTCAACATGAATCATCTGACTCCCCAACCTCTCAAGTTCACCAATTTTGTTAACATACATGATCCATGTTGGGATTTGTTCAAACAAATGTACATGTATTTTCAAAAATAGAAAAAGGGAGTAATATATAAGGAGTTTAAGAAAGTTCATTATACTTGAGAGAATATTTTAACCTTGTTCTCAGAAGGCATTTCCAGACAACTTCAAGTTCACACTCCAGGTCACTATGTGTACACATTGCTTCAAGCCAGAAAAGTTGAGGGCTGTTTGGGTTAGGGTCACAGTTGGGATAAATTCTGGGTATCCACAGTTGTAGGAAGTGCTTGTTCTCTCTTCATTTTGTTTACTCAAGAAGGGGAAAAGCAGTTCACATGTCTCTTTGAAGCTCTGTGGGACTGTCTTCACTGTGAACACACAGAGAAAGCTCTCGATTGTTCCTGGAATGCTGGTCTTACAATTTATTGTCCTTGGATTTAATGCCTGCTTTGCATTTGGGAGAAAGATTCACTCACTCCTGTGCCAAAAAATAAAGAATTCTATTGTCTTCCTGACCAAATTGCTGCAAGACCATCTTTTCCTTTTTCTTTCTTTTTTTTTTTTCTGGAGGCTAACAAGCCCAGATAGCATCTTGTTTGACCCTGTAATCTAGTCTCCGAAGGAGACGAAGGACAGTTTTTTTTTGTCAGAGTTTTTCTGCCACCACACAGTTCCACAGAGCAGACCAGTTCTCCTCAGCACCAGAAACCTCCCCCATTCCACAAGGGTCCTCTACAACCTCTGCTGACCACCAAACCAGACTTACTGTAACTCTCCATCAGAAGGAAGTTCGTGACGTCATAGAGGGCTGATGAGACGCTGTGGCTACTAATACAGTCCACGGGGAGCAATGGGGAGCTGTTTGGCATGCTATGGCATGCTTCATCCCAGATATTCCTTGAATGCTCACAAGAATAAAGGCCAATTTAATTAAAATGAACACAGAAGTGTGAAAAAAGAAGGGGGTGGAGGGAGAAGTTCCTAGTAAGTTGGCTACCTCTTCAGAGGAAAACCATCCCCAGGGGCTGCGGCCACCACAAAATTGCTTTTTCATTTCGAACAGCATTCTTATTCATTTAGAGGGCTCAACTTCAATCATCCTGACGAGGGTCAACCTGTCTAGTCCATGTCTGCTCTCCGGAACCTTCATCACTGCCCTCAACATTTCCTGTGCAGACAGACCTGTGACAGAGGATGAGCCCTCACCACCCCACGCCTTCTCTTTCCCTCCAGTCTCAGACAAAGGCAGCCTTTCTTCAGTTTCCTGCTTGTCTTTCCTCTTGTGTTCCTCACCCAAATGTTTCCTACAGGAAATTGTTCCAAGTACTTCTACTCTATATTGAATTATCCTTTTCTCTATCAACTAGTTCCATTCCCATGTCCTTTGAAAATACTTTCCTTATGTAATTGGTCTATTCCCTTTTCTCTCAATGCCTTCACTGTCACATTATCTACAGACCTGTTTTAAGACCCAATTCTAGCGTTATTTTGCATCTCAACCACTAGGAGACTTTCCCTGAACAATCCCCCATGCCCACCTTGGCGCAATCCTTCCTCCTTTGAGCCCTATGGCACTGCACATTCCTCAACTATAACCCTTTATCACCAACATAGCTCTTTTTGTTTCAGAACTTATCACAGCAACAGAACTGAATAAATACTTCTTTGAATGAGTGAATGAACGAATGAATGAATGACTCTTAGCATTTCCAGTCAGAGAAGTATAACAAATCTCAAGGATTAACAACTGAAAGTCTGTATTCTTTGTTTTCCTTAAACATTTAAATAACTCTGTCAAGGTAGGTGTTTTTAATGCTCTAAAAATGTTGAAGATAAAATTATAGTTTTGGGTTAGAGCACATTTTAGCCATTTGAATTATAAGTGTTGCAAATGGGCTTCTATTTTATTTTTATAATGAATAAAAGTAACATAAGTAATTAGCAACATCACTCATTTGAATGTGTGATCTGCTATTTGTTTTCCTGAGCACAGGCTCACACCTTGGCAGCTGGGAGGAACACATCCTCAGGTCCCGCTGTGTGGAATGCTTGCCTGAGGGTGTCAAAGGAAATACACATCCTACCTGCTACTACTTACTGGGTGTAGTACTAGGCACTTTCTACCTGTTATTTCATTTAATCCTTACAAAACCCATGGATATGTGGCAGGTTCATTTACAAAAGAGAAAACTGAGGCTTTATGCATGAAATTCAGTGACGGAATTCCTGCCCAGGAGTGGGTATTGGTCAAGAGCCTGCTTTGGGGCCTCCCTGGTGGCATAACGGGTTAAGTCTCAGCACTATGAAGCTATCCACAGCCACTGCAGCACAAGTTCGATCCCCGGCCAGGGAGATTCCCACATGGCACAGCAGATCTCTACTGCCTCGCCAGCTTCTCCCCTCAGCAGTGTACTTCAGTAGATCCGCCTGCTCTGCTCCCCACTCTGTCTCTGGTGAATCCTCTCACCACACCACACCTCTCGCCTCCACCCCAGTTCTTGCATGCATAAATAAATAAATCTTTTTTTTAAAAAGAGCGTGCTTCGTTTTTGGTGATGTTTTGGGGCAGAAGGTGGTAGGGAGGCAGCAGTGCTTATCTGTGAAAACTTTTTAATTGCTGACCTCCAGAACTTGCCAATTACTCTGGTCTTGTCATGTCCTAAGAACTTCATCCCTTTACCATCACCCAACAGAAAGACCTGGTTGTGGCATTCATTCTGCTGCTTTTTTTTTTAATTGAGGTAACATTGGTTTACACCTTCTTCCACCCACCCACCCTTCCTGTTTGGTAACCATTAATTGGTCTTATAGTCTAAAAGTTTATTTTTGTTTTATTTAGCTCATCTGTTTATGTGGTATCTCTATACCACATTTGAAATAAATCATATGGTGTTTGTCTTTTTCTTTCTGACTAATTTCACTCATCAGAATGCCCTCTAGGTCCATCCATGTTTTTTTCTATGGCAGGATTTCATATGTATGTTTTTTTAAAAGGCTAAGTAGTATTCCATTGTGTGTATTTATCACAGCCTATTTATTCAGTAGCCTGTCAATGGGCACTACAGTTGTTTCCAGCTCTTGGCTATTGTAAATAATTCTGTAATTAACATGGGGGTGCATGCATCTTGGAATTGACATGTTTTCATTTCTTTTATTGTTTTTATTGAGGTAATGTTGGCTTACAACCTACCTCAAACCCATGAGATTAACCCATATCAAAAAGATTAGTGCTTTTGTTTTTTTAAAAAGAGTTATTTATTTATGCATGTAAGAGCTGGGGTGTAGGCCAAAGGTGTGGGGGCAGGGACGGTGAGAGGATTCACCAGAGACAGAGTGGGGACCAGAACAGGTGGGTTGACTGAAATACACTGCTGAGGGGAGCAGTGGGTGAGACAGGAAAGGTCTGCTGTGCCATGTGGCTCAGCTTCCTGGCTAGGGATCGAACTCATACTTCAATGGCTGCTGATAGTTTCATAGTGCTGAGACTTAACCCCTTTGCCACCAGGGAGACCCTGCTTCTGTATTTTTTAGCAAATACCCAGAAGTAGGTTAACTGGATAACTAGATCATATGGAATTTCTACTTCTAATTTTTTGAGAAGACTCCATACTGCTTTCCACAATGACTGCACTACTTACAGCCCACCCTTTGTGTATATGGGTTCCCTTCTCCACATCTTCTCCAGCACTTGTTGCTTCTTGTCTCTTAGTCATTCTTGAAGGTGAGGTGACGTAATACAGTTTTTTAGCCTAAATAATTAAAGATGTTATCATTTTCAACATAAATTAATGTGAAAAATATTTATGAGATGTTTTACTTTTTGTTTTTGATACTAAGTCTTTGAATTTTATTGTGTCCTTTACATATTAAGCTATATAGTTTTCCTCTGTTATCTGAAAGAGTATTCCTACTTAAGGTGACTTGGTAGTTTACTTTTGGGGGAACATTATTGCCATTCACTTAAATGGTAATAATCTAGGAGAAATGTTTCTTCTGCCCATGAGAGTTCACCTCTAGTAATAGAAAGTACCGCTTTCCAATGTTGGGATTGCTGATGTTAAGCAAGTTTTGGATTCTGATCCTCTAGCTTTAGAGAGAGCAAGACTAACAACCCCTTAACTAGAGAACCTTTCCATTATCTTAGACTATTGTGTCCTCCCAGTTTGTTCTTTAGGTTAAATTTACCTAATGTTTTCAGTTGTCCTCCTTACAAAGAGAAAGATTTCCAGAGTCAGAGGAGGTAGGACATGGTTTTCTCTTAAGTGGTTTCCAGTTCTCATATTTTATGATTTAAAAATTTAAATTGTCAATATAAATAATCTACATAAAGTAAAAAAGTTGAAAGAAAGATATAGGCCAAGTAAATTGAAGAATTATGTGTTCCCACCCGCATGTTACAGGATCCAGACCAATGAAAAGGGAAATATGTGAGTTTCTATGTATCCCCACAGTCTGCCATTACTACAGTTCTTAACCCCCTGTATGATGAGCTTTTCTCTTTTGGGCCATTACAACCCATAATTAAGTGTACCATTTAATCTCTTCCCAAGTCCACCACCTATATAGAGTCCACTCACCAAAACTCTCAGAGAAAAATGGGTAATAATTTATTAGTGTGAGTTCAAGTCAACATCTTTCTCTCACCAGGATAATTGCAATTAAAACATTATCTTCTATTATAAGTATTGGAGCGACAAGATACCCTTTTCATCTATGAAATCATTAGTGAAAATTTTGGCTTATTTTAAGCAAAATTTCCCATTCGACCTTTGCTTTGCCTTATGGATTGCATGAAGACCATGTTTAACATGGATTAGAACATAGTTTCTTCCTTCACTTTATCTGGACCTTTTATCCATTTATTCAACTGATAAAATTGTAACAGGGTCACTATCCCTAGGTGATGGCGGATTCAGCAGGGCAGGCTCAGCCAAAAGCTTGGGATGTATTTGCCCAAATTCTTCACTGTTACTAGAAAAAGGTTCACTTTCAGGACCTCCTGACATGAAATTATCCTGAGGTAGCTGCATCATTTCCCTTAGCAGGGGTCCTGTGACATCACCTTTCTAAGGTGGACACAAAAATGGTGGAACCCTTAAAACTGGAAATAGCCAGAATGTGTCACCTCATCCTAAAGGCCCATAAATGACAAATTATTGCCAAAATGATATAGGATATCTTTTTTTTTTTAATTAGGGCAAGGTGATTAGAAGTAGATGTCTAAGTCAATAGTTTCCTAAGGAACTGAAGAGAAAATTTGATTTACAAGGCATGATTTGCCTTTTCAGAAGCACATTTTCTGGACAGATTTAGACACACTATCAGTGTCCATTTGAATCTGTTCTTACATTGCAGAGTAACATTCAGAAGACTCCAACCATCTCAATACCAAGCAATTTTTGAAAAAAGAGTTCAATAAGGCAGAACTTTAAATAAAGGAAAATGGAAAGCTAGGTTTAGAAGAGACGAATATGCTGTTATGACTCCGAGTGAGTCATAATACCACAGAACAAGGTAGAAGTGAATTTGCATGACTTATTTGTTGTTTGTTTTCTTAAAGACTTAGTAAAACTTTATCTACCTTGCTTTGCTGCCTGTTGTACACATTAATTTCTTTAAAAAAACCATTTAACTTTGAATTAATTGCAGAATCATATAGTTGTAAGAAATGGTACAGAGAGACTCAGTATACTGATTCCCTGCCCTTCCGTCTAATTATTTTGTTTACTTTGCTCTTCTTTTTCTAAATTCTTTTTTTAAAAGATTTATTTATTTATGCATACAAGAGCTGGGTGCAAGCCAGAGGTGTGGGGGGCGGGGTCAGAGGATTCACTAGAGACAGAGTGGGGAGAGAGCAGGCAGACTGACTGAAATACACTGCTGAGGGGAGCAGCAGGCAAGACAGGAGAGGTCTGCTGCACCATGTGGGTCAGCAGTCTGGCCAGAGATGGAACTAGTGCTGCAGTGGCTGTGATATCCTTAATGGTGCTGAGACTTAACCCCTTGAGCCACCAGGAAGGCCCTTTTACTAAATTCTTAATATGGCAGCTTAGTATGTTGATTTGAGACTTGTCTACTTTTCTAATGCATGCATTTAATGCTATAAAATTCCCTCTCTGCTGTTTCCCACAAGTTTTGATATGTGATATTTTTATTTCCATTCATCCAAATGTATTATTTCTTCCCCCTTGATAACTTCCTCTTTGACCTATGAATTATTTCAAGATGTACTGTAGGATTTTCAAAAGTTTGGAGATTTTCTTGCTATTTTTCTGTTATTGATTTTTAGTTTGATTACATTGTGGTTAGAGAACATTCTCCATATGACTTTAATTCTTCTGAACTTTTTGAGACTTACTTTGTGTGTTATCTTGGTGTATGTTCTATCAACACTTGAAAACGTGTATATTCTGTAGTTATGGGGTGGAGTACTCTATAAATTTTGATTAGACCCTATTGATGATAGTGTTGTTGAGGTGTTCTTTATTCTTACTTGTTTTCTGCCCAATTATTCTATTTAGGGTTAAATGATGATGTTGAAGTGTCCAACAATAATTTTGGATTTGTGCATTTCTTCTTTTAGTTTTATCAGTTTTTACATTACATACTTCCCAGCTCTGTTCCTCGGTCCACATGAGTTTCAGATTGCTATGTCTTCTGGGTGAACTGACACCTTTACCATTTTTTAATGCTATTCCCTGCCCCTGACAGTTTTATTGCTGTGACTTTTATTTTATCTGATATTAATATAGGCATTCACACTTCCATTTTTTGCTAAATGTTTATATGATATTCTTTCTTTTACTTTCAACTTGTTCATGCTTTTACATTTTGAAGTGAGTTTCTTAGAGATGAGTCACATACTTTACTACCTTCCGCCTTTACCTGTCATTTTATTTTCTGTACTCACACTATTTACGTTTAAGTTAATTATTCATTAAGGTCTCAGTCTACCATTAAAGAAAATCTTTCTGCTTTTTTATTTCTCGCTTTTCTTTTTCTTGTTTTCCTCTGGGTTATTTGAATATTTTTTATGATCTTATTTTGATCATAAAAAGCATCTGTAATATTTTTGAATGTGTGTCCTTTTAGAGGTTTTTTTTTAGTGGCTATGTTAGTTATTGCATATACATAGCATATCATAGTCTACTGGTATTTTCATTTCACTATTTGTTGTGAAGTATGGAACCTTTTCTTTTATGTCCCTTTGCTTTCAACCACTTAACAATTTACATTTGATGTAATTGTTTTAGATATTTCTTTTATATGCATTTGGAATCACATCAAGGAATGCTATAATTCTTTTTCTTTAAACTGCAAACATAATTTAAAAAACTCAAGAGGACAAGGGAAGTTTATTGTATTTACTCAATTTTTGCCTATCATTTCTTTTTTTTTAACTTCAATTTTCCTTCTTTTATTGTCTTCTTTCTATTTTAAGAGTCTCTTTTATGAAAGGTCTGCAAGTGATAAATTCCTTTAGTTTTCTATCATCCTAGAATGTTGTATTTGCCTGTCATTCCTAAATAATATTTTTGTTGCATGTAAGATCTTTTTCTTTAAACTCTTCAATACTATCTCCTTCTGGCCTCCATTACTTCTGATGAAAAATCTACTATCAGTTAATTGTTTCTACTTATAAATAAAATATCACTTTTCTTTTAAGATTTTTTTCTGTATACTTAGATTTTAAAAGTTTGAATGTGATGTCTTTTGGTGTGAATTCCTTTGTATTTTCCTATTTTAGGCTTGATTGACCAGCTTCTTTAAACTGTAAGTTTATATCTTTTGTCAAATATGGGAAGTTTCAGTCATTATTAGTTTGAGTAACTTTTCAGTCCTGTCCTCTTTCTGCTCTCCTTCTGGAACTCCAGTGAATATTAAATCTTATAGTCCACAGGTTCCTGAGACTCTTCACTTTTCTTCTAGTCTATTTTTGCTCTGCTGTTCAAATTAAATAATTCCTCTAGCTGCATTTTCAAATTTACTGATACTTTCGCCAGAGTCCTCTACTCTATTGTTGAACTTATCCATTGAGTTTCTCATTATGTTTTTATTTTCTCTCCTAAGATTTCCACTTGCATCCTTTCTCTATCTTCTATTTCTTTGCTGAGACTTTGTTTCTTTACTGAGACATCTTAGTTTTTCACTTGCTCCAAGCATGTTCATAAATGTTCATTGAAACAGCTTATTATAGCTGCTATAAAATATTTGTCAAGTAATTTTAATATCTCTGACATGTCAGTGTTGGCATCTATGGATTGTTTCTTTTTCTTTAGTTTGTAATCTTCCTAGTTCTTGGTACATGGTGGGACTACTGTCTTTATAAGAAGAGACATGAGAGAATTTGATTCTTCTTTCTCTTTCTATCATATGAAGATACAAAAAGATGTTATCTGCAAGCCAAGAAGAGGGTCCTAACTAGGAACCAAATCACCTGGCACCTTAGTCTTGGACTTCCAGTTTCCATAAATATGAGAAACCAATTTCTGTTGTTTAAGCCAATGAGTTTATAACCAAGGGCTACTTACTCTTTGCTCCTAATGGCTTCCCATATTCCTTTTCACGTTTCCCATGATCACCCAAACTCTTCTCTATGATCCTTGTATGCCAGGCCCTACATATCAGAGCCAGCATTGCTGTATCAGCTCTTCTCAAGCTTCAGATCTCTCTTACTTCCCCTTTGGCTGCATCTCTCTTGCTTCCTCTTCTGCCGTGTATCTCTTCTGTTCCTAACTGGAGAAAGTTCTCAGCTTTTAAGGGTTTATGACCTTAGATTGGGCCCACCCAGATAATTCAAGATAATCTATTTTAAAATCAACTCATAATATTTTTATTATATTTGCCAAGTGCCTTTGGTCATGTAAGGTAATATGTTCATAGGTTCTGAGGATTAGGGCATGAACCTTTCCAAGGTGGAGGGGAGCATTATTCTGCCTATCAGAGCAATAAACTAGAAAGGAAACTAGAACTCAGGTATACTATCTCTCAGCATTTGTGTCTACCAACTTTGGTAGGTCACAGCCGAACAACTTCTTCAATTTTTTTTTGGTCAGTTTGTTAAATTCACTCTCCTGATCTTTTCTTCCATATCCTAGAGTAACCTGTCATTTATCTTAAGGCCACAAGTTAAAAAGAAAGCAATGCTTCTATTATGAATACAAAGGATTTCTTCTTTGTAGCTCTCTTTCACTCTTACCTGTCTCCTTGCTTCCAGAGTATATGCAAATATTTAAGGATAATCTGGACAATGGGTTGGGACGAGAAGGAGGATGGAAGGAAAATAATTGGAAAGGGGAAGAGGAAAAGAGAACGATTGGGGAGGGGAAAGGAAAAGGAAGAAGAATGAAAGGACAACTCCTCCCATAGTGCTGGAACATAAGGTTGCAAAACTACCCATCATCACTGTCAGGAGGCACAGGCACATGAGTGCACACGATGCCATGCCAGCCTTTATACAACCTTTGTGAGAATCAGAAAAGGCAGCCCCTCTGGGTAGAGGTGGCACATGGTTTGGCAAGAGGAGAGTACACTGGATTTCAGCTCTAACTGGGCAGTGTCCTTGGGAAGGCATACATGCATGACTGTACTAAGAGCCTTGATAAAGGACTTAATGGCAGCTACCTTTCTATTGTCTATTGGATACAACATTGACCTTGGACTGTTAGTCACTCTCACAGGGAACTCTCTTCAGCAATGCCTATGGGACCACTTGGAAACAGTTTAGAGATGGGTCCAGACTCTTTGATCACAAGTCTTCCTACTCTTCTCCAGCCAAGAGAAGTCTCCAGCTCCCTCTTCTGCCTGTTTCTCATTCCTTCTTTGGATTAGTCACCTCACCACTGTTAAAGGAAGTGGACAAACTGACTCTCTCCCAGCACCCTCTCCATTACAAGAAATCTAAATGCAGGCGCTGTCCAGTCCTTGCTGGTTATTTCCTTTGAGACAGTGGCCAGAGGGAGGGGTGGGTGTGCAGGCAGGCAGGAAGAATAATGTTGTTGTTTAACACTGCTTGGTTCAGCAGATGAAAGCCTGCAGGCCTTTGGCTGAAGATAGCACAGAAAGAGACAGACAAAGCCAAACTTCAATCACTCCTCATCAGTGTTTACATCCCAAGCCCTGGGCACTGCCCTGCTGGCAGCCTGGGGTCTAGTAGCTGTTGGCTCTTAGCCTGTTTGGAGAAAGATTCCAGATTGTGGAGGGAGTGGAGGGAAGTAAGAACAACATGTCCTGTTCACTCTGAGGGTATGGAGGCCTCTGGCCAGATGTACAAGTCACCTGACTTCATGGTGATGATGCCTCCCACATCCTGGGTCACATGTGCCAGGAAGTCCCAGATCTGGAGCTCAAAGCGGTCTTCACATGGGGATATGGTTCAGCAATCTGAATTTAACTGATAATGGGATCCAGTCCATATTTTAGAAAAGCAATCCAAACCTGACTTTATCTTTGGTTATACAACTAGAGAGTTGGTAGAGAGCAAGAGGGAGAGGTAGAAATGCAGACACTGTTACCCACTCGTCTCCTCTTGGAGACACTCTGGCAACCTGGCCAGTCTAGACCACTATGAGCAACAATGTGGAATTAGTGTTTGCCTTTCTGCCCCTTCCACTATCCAATCCTCCCTTTTCAGGAGCTGTTAAAGTCTAATAAACCTATTTGGGGGAAATAATTACAATAAGATCTGGAGGAACCAGGGAGATTCCATGGAAAAGAGAGATTCCATGACTCTGGCTTTCAAATTTCAAAGATTTGATAATATGGAAAAGAGGGACTTGGGCATTTCAGAGAACTACTTTACTATTATTATTATTATTATTATTATTATTATTATTATTATTATCATCATCATTATTGTTGTTGGTTTATGAAAGTAACCTTGCATTATGACATATCATGTACATTTCGGGTATATCATTGTGGAAACTACATTTATTTGTTTATTTACTCATTTACATAAGTATATCATTTTACATCCTTGTTAATTTTTTTGAATGTGCAGAATTTCTCCCCTTAGGTGGAAGCTACCCTTTTAAAGAAAATCATTTACTAGATGTAAATGTAGAGCAATGCACTCTACATTTATTATCCCATTTTATCTTCACAGCAACCCTGTGAGGTAGCGTGGATTGTCCTAACTTTGTAGATAAGCCCAAGGAAGTGAAGTACCTTGTTCAGCATTATCAGTTGACTAAGTGAAATTGGATTCAAACCTAGCAGTTGTTCTTCAAGTCCTTGTTTTTAATCTCTGCCATGCACTGCCTCTCATAGAAGGATAGGAGAGTGGAGTTTGATTGGCAAAGCAGGTGCAAATTGTAATCATTCTCTGTGTCAAACATGGGTTAAAATGCTTAGTACTCCCATGAGCATCTGTGAATCTAACACCCAGCCACTATATTAATGTTATAGAAAAATTTGCTGTAATACTCTAAATGGGATCCCCAAAATTCAGTTTTATTCGACACAAGGTCACATCATTGGGAGGCTAATAAAATGATCTCAGGCGAGTCTGTTCATCACCATTCATATTAGTTTCAAATTTCTGTTATGACAGGTGAAGTGGTTTCACTATTATTACTTATTTGCCTCTGTCCCTTATTTTTAATCTGCATGTTCCTTGAGAGTGGGGATTGCCACTGTTTCAATAAAGTCCCTCAGACATTGAGGAAACACTCTTTAAATCTCTCAGTCCTCTCCATTGGCTTACAAGAATTAATTATTTTGTGGTAATCATTTCACAATATATACATCAAATTAGCACATTGTACACCTTAAATTTACATAATGCTGTGTCTCAATTATATCAATAAAGTGGGAAAAATATTTTAAAATATATTTTCAATCACATGATTTTTTTAGTAGAGTTACAAAGATCCTCAAGACCTCTGTTGCCTCCTTTTAAAATTTGAAAGCAGAAATTTAAATTTATATCCTGAGACCCAAATAAAACATCTGAGGGGACATTTCTTTTAACACATAGTTCCAAAGACTTTTACACTTTTGTGTCTACGGAGGGGAGGGTACCTTCGTCCTTTGAAATTTCCCAAGACGTCTTGTAAAAATTGTTATAATCCATCTACTTCTGGTCTTGTAATTTTTAAAGTTGGGCAAAGTGGCACTAAAGCATGATTTAGAGGTAATTTATAAAAAGCTCAGGAACCCAAGATGAACAGGCACGATTTCCAGACTCAGCTATTCTACTAATTGAGTGACCTTGGGTGAGCTGGCTAACCTTTTTAAGTCCTGGTTTCGTCATCTATAAAATGGAAGTAAAAATAGAACCCATCATAGACGATAGTTGTGAAATTTAATTGAAAAAATACATGCAAGGTTCCTGGCACTCTTGTTTCATAAATATGAAGTTAGGAGGTGAAATGTTAGTGGAACCGCCTCAGTTATTTCCATTCAGAGGTTATTTTTTCCCCCCAAAGGTTATTTATGTCTCCTAGAGAGGAATAGATGGCAAAGGGGGATGGGGTGGAGGAACTGTGGTATGTTTGTTGTGGGACAAGGCATGGAAAATCTGCTTTAACAGGTTCTGTGCGTCAGTGGGGGAACTGCACAGGTACTATTATGCCTGAAGGAAATTCACTGCTCCTCATTCCCCCTTCCCCCCCACAATAAAAGTGAATTCTCACATTTTCTCTGAAGGCAACTCTTGCTTCTTAGTATAGGAAACTACTCTATGAATCATCACACCTCTTCCCCAAAGAATGCCCAAAATAGTCTACCCTCAGCAAAAGAGCTGCTTTCCTTTTCCTTGGAATTGGTTCTTGTAACTCATATGCAAGCCAGTAACTTAAAATGCCCTAATGACTGGAAGAACTAATATTAATAACTCTTACTGTAGTCTCCTTGAAGCGTTCACTCTAAAAAGAAGTTGTCCTTGGAGACCTCTTGCAATGTTAAGTTGCAGTAAATGCAGAAATGATGCATGTTGAGTTGAGTCCATAGGATCCAGTCATGTTTTGTCAGGGTTGTTGGGGACCATTGTACTTAGTATTGGGACTCTACTTGTGCCCAACTACTGACCTCCATCAAAGTTGTAGGAGTTATCTGGGGGCTCAGGGTGGCTGTGGGGACCCAGGTGCAGTGCTAGAAAATTTCTATACCATTGAAAAATTATGGCATTCTTGACCCACTGGTGGTTTCTGTGGAATGCCTAACACCTCATTGATTGTTCTCTATTTCTTGTTGGTTACATAGATAGGGCTCAATAAAATAGTATCATTTATGATTTCAAAGAATGTGGCAAAAATTATGTGGAGGTCTATAAGAGCAGTGTGAATATCTATGACATAGACTAGAAACCTCTGGACTGGACAATCTGTGGCTTCTCAGCTTAGTATAATGGTTACTTTTATGGGTTAAATGAACTGAGACACTGGGTGTCCAGATATTTGATCAAATATTATTCTGTGTGTTTTTGTGGGGGTGGTTTTGAATGACATTAATATTTGAGTTGGTAGGATGAATAAAACAATTGCCCTCCCTGATATGAGTGGCCCTCATTCAATCAGCTGAAGGCCTGAATAGAATAAGAAGGCTGGCTCTCCTATGAGTAGAGAACTTTGTTTGAATGTTTGAGACATAGGACCTTTTCAGTCTTTTCAGACTTAGACTAAAGAATGAACTCTAACTTCTTTACCTTCTTTTTGACAAGTTTCTTGAGTACATTATCACAAAAGCTTCACTGCATTGCATGGACTCTCTCTGTTCTAGTCTCCAATAACAGTTCCTTGTCACCCATTGGCCAGACCACAAGCAAATGACAAATATTTTCAGATTTCTCCTATTATGGAAAATCTTGGTATCAATTTTTGTATTAGTCATTTTAAGCTAAGTTACATGGTAGTAACAATTTCAGAATTTTAATTGGTTGGACATCTTATAAACATATGTGATCTATCATACCTATTTGGGGACTTTTTTATTGCTTCCAGTCTTCACGTATTACAAATAATTCTGCATTGGATATTTTTGTATAGAAAGCTTTTCACACATGAGCAAGTTTTTCTGTAGGTTATGTTTCTTGAAAATAGAATAGCCAGGTCAAAGGTTACGTACATTTCAATATTTGAGATTTAGTGACTTATATTCCTACTATATATATATATATATATATATACGAGATTGACTATTTCCTCAGCTGCAACATTATCAACCCGTTTGATCTTTGCCCACATGAAAGGTGAAAAATAATATTTTATCAGTGCTTTATTCTTCATCTTTCAAGTTACATGAAATGTTTCTTTGATTTTCATATATTTCAGAACTATTTTTATTCTTTTTTGTTTATTTATTTCTCTTTTGTTGTGTTAAAAATTATTAAGGAAGAAAATGTAGGTGATACAAAAAAGACTAGTACTTCATGAAGTGGACAGTTTTCATTCAGAGAACTATAAAGTGGGTGGAAAGCAGGATGCTTTTTAGGATAAAAAATAAGGAACAAGGAAGAAGAAAAATAGGTAGGTAGTATATGATTATCTCAGAACATATAGTCAACCTTGTTTGGGTGAGAAGAATAAATATACTCAACTCAACTAAATATACTCAACTATATTCAACTCAAGCCTGAGTTGTTGGGGCACTTGGAGTTTGATTGACTGGATATATTGCATTTCTGATGATTGTGAGCATTTAGGTGGGAACAAAAGTTGTCTGTGGTTCTCACATATGTTTATGAGGGAACAAAAGTTATCAGTGGTCTGACATGGAACCCCAGGCAGAAGCAACTCCCTCTTGCATCTAGAAAGTTATTGTAATAGCTGTCATTTTCTTGATTTATAAGAACTATTTGCATATGCAAGAAAAGATTCATGTACTATATCAATTAAAACTATTTTCCAAGAAATTATTTATATTGGAATTCTGTTCATTATATATTTTTGGCCATTAAGAATCTTCCCTCTACCCCTTTTAATTTAGTCAAATACCACTTTTTTTGTGTGATGTCTGGGTTCTTACTTTAGATATGATGTCTTACTTTAGAAAGGCCTTTGTTGCTAAATCAACAAAGAATGTAACAGCAAAACTCACGTATTCTACTATCTTTAGAGTTTCATATTTTGTTTTAAAAGGTTTAATCCAGATAAAATTATTTTTTTAGTAAGGTTTGAGGGAAGGATACATCTTTATATACTCTTTAACTGGTAATAGTGGATTTGGTGGTTGTGGAACAGGGGTAGTAGAAGACTTATTTTTCAGTGAATAGGCTTTGTGTCCTTTGCATGTGAAATGTACCAAAAATTGAAATTGAGTGTTATGAAAAAGGCAACAAGACAAGCAATCACTACTCAGCTCCAGTTAAATATCATCCTGCAGGAATATGGAAACGGTGGTTTCAGATCTTCCCATTTTTTTCAAAGGAAGCTGAAATTTGGACTTTCATGTGAAATCTCCTGATGTTTAAATGTTAGCAACTAATTCTGAGTTTTACAAACACTTCATGTGCCAAATAAAACACATCTGCAGGCCAGATGGGGCCCCTAGGGTGCCAGTTTGAGATCTGTGGTTTAGACATTTCTTCCTCTCATCCTCAAAGATTCATCTGAGTGTCTTTTTTTTTTTTATGGAATGCAACACCATAATTTGGTCAGCATATATCACAATATATTTTCGATGATTGTTGGGGCCCAGCCTTTCCATTAAGCTGTAAGATCTTAGGAGGCAATCTTTATAGATTTTGAGAAGACTCAAAATGCAGTGTCTCACATCTTGGAGACATTTAATATGAATGTTTGTTGAATGAATAATGGATGAATGAATGAACTCCACCGTAAGTAGAATCCTTGTCAAATATTTGTACAAAGTAGCTCAAGTTCTCAAAGGTTACCTCATTTAGCCCACTACCCCACACTCCCCAAGTCCAATAGTGTACTGTTGGCAACTAAAGGATTGTACCCAACAGCGATTTTGTGAACAGGTGGCCTCTCCCACATTGTGAATCTTGGCCACTAGATGTCTCCCTTTGCTTAAGGACATTCTGACATCTTGGGGTCACCTTGTGGTTTGCTAAAAAGAAGAAATACTTAAGTTAAAAAGAATGTCTTAATCTCAGGCCACATCTTCTTCAGATGTTTGTCCTCATGAGGAAGTTGAGTATAGCCACAATGTCAAAGACAAACTGCTAGGGGACAGAATAAAATTTATTTTGTTCCGGGAGAGCTTCTCATCCACAAGAATGCACCCTTGGGGTACTGAGTGATAGTCTGTTGGGTTTTAGCCTCTAATCCAAAAGACTCAGGATTGTTCTCAGAATGCTTATTTGTGTTACTTTGCTCTTAGGCCGGTGGGAAATGCATCTTCTTGTTCAGTGTCTGTCTCTAGGATCTGCATATTAAAAGCAGGATTCTTGTAAGTTGGTATCAGAGACTTCCACTGAGACGACCCTTACCCCTGGGTGAATTCCTGCACCCTACTGAACAAAGGGGATATGTTTTGGAGCCTGTGTTTGCGTTTTTGTGCATTCCCAGAAATATCTGCTGAACTTGGAGTGGTGGGTTGATTGGTGCTGTCTAGTTCTTATTTTAAAGACAAGCAGAGTGAGGAATGAAGACTGTATGTGGGGTCAGGGGAATGCTCATTACTTTACATGTCAGTAGTGTTCTAAGTATTATCACTTGCATTTAAATACTACATTCTGAACGTATAAGACAAGGAAGGAATCTCGCCTGTGTTCCTTCAGTTTATGCAGGACTTTCAATTTAGTGACCTTGAAGTTTACTTGTTAAATGAGATGGTGCTTTAGAAAGAGATAGAGCTTTCTGGGTGCCCATATTTATTTTGGAAGGTTCCGATAATGGAAATGCTATCTAGGTTCTACCTGAAACATAACCTTGACTTTCCCTTTTCCTATGCTAGAACTGGATACTTCTATTATATTTCTCATCTGTCTTTGAGGAGTAAGAGAACGGACTTTTAAGTCAGGCTGTGTTCATGTCATGGCCCATCATTTACTTAACTGCTGTTTGCCTCAATTTCTTCACCTTTAATATGGGAATTAGGATAGTAGCTATCCCACAAGTTGCTAGGCATTGCTCAGAACAATGCCTGGAATACTAAGTACTGATACTGATATTAAGTGCCCCATAGCTGCTAATTTCCTGTCCAAGCATATTTGTTTGTTTGTAGCTTGTTCTACTTGACTCTTATATTGTTGGGGGAAGATTTCCTACATTTGGCCTCCCCAGTGGCGCAGCGGGTTAAGGCGCGGCGCTGTGGAGCTGTCAGCGGCAGCAGCGGCGACACGAGTTTGACGCCCAGCTGGGGAGATTCCCACATGGCACGGCAGACCTCTCCTGCTTTGCCCGCTGCTCCCCTCAGCAGTGTGTTTCTGTTAATCTGCCTGTTCTGCTCCTCACTGTCTCTGATGAATCATCTCACCGCCCCACACCTCTGGCCTGCACCCCAGCTTGTATGCATAAAAAAAAGACCGAAAAAAAGATTTCCTACATTTTATGAAGTCTCTCTTTTCTTATTTGGATGTTCTTTATTGTAATGCTAAACAATACAATTATTATGCAATGCTACCACCCTCCCTAAGCAGCTAATCTAAGCCACATTGAACCATTTTGTCCTCAAACAGTTCAATAATGTTCACCCATATCTCTTCAGTGCTAGATTGGAGTATACAGATGATATCTATCTTGTCATATTACTTAAGAGCTTGCACTATAATTTACATTTTACACTCAACTCTTTCTGTTTTTTACTCTTCCTTTCAGATATTTCTTTAAAAAATATCCCTGAATTATTTGTTATTGCAGTTAGCTGTTTACAATTATGGAATTAAGCCACCAGATACAGTTCAGGGCCTATCACATGCAGAAATCACTATATCATTCCAGCAGGCCAACTGCATCTGTTTGCCTAGACTAGATCTTCCTTAATACTAAAGTCAAAGAATGTCCAGTACTTTTGATGGAGAAACACTGCCAGCCAGGATCCATCTTCTCTGGGGGGTTCATGAATTTCCTAGGCCTGTTGGGGGAGAAAGGACGGCCTGAATGTACACCATAGATAGGTTTTTATGGACCCCATCCCCACCTCAGACCAGAGAGATCCAAGACACCTAAGACTATGAAACCCATAATGCCATCAACACTGAAAGGAGGATGCTGGGAACTGAGAGTGGAGCCGTGTTTGGTATATAACCAGATATGTGGGATTTGATGGGGGGGGGGGTCTTGGCTGTTTGCTGGGTTTTGGTATGCCATTGGCATTCTTGCCATTGGGATTCTAGCTCAGCGGGACTCGTAGGACGCATTCACCAATTTATCCTTTCTTTTTTTTTTTTCTTCGAGTTGTTTTTTTAATTTCCCTTCCTTTTGTAAATAAACCCTTTATTAATTTTATTGTGTGTACCTGCAATTGAGTCTTATTATAAGTCCCTTTTAAGTGCAGCAAGTGAACACCCACAGTCAGGCACCCCATTTTATATCGGGGTTGCCCTGTAACAGACCTACCTGCTGAACTTTCTCATTCCCCCCCAATTATTATGGGGAAAGTTTGTTGGCATGAAAAGATTGAGATAACAAGTTCCAATAACATGATTTTGTTTGCTATTTCCTTTCTCCCAGCCCTCAGGTTTGTTGCTGTATTTGTGTGACGCTGCTCTTTTGCTGGGAAATCAGGTCATCAGACTGTTCATAAGACCAACACAAACAGATGAAGTTAAAGGTTTGAAAGTCTTCCTTAATCCCAGGTCTTTCTTCTTGTTCTTTGGTATCTGTAGGATGATGGGCCTGGCTTAGCCAAGGAAGCTCTGTGGTCAAGTCACTAGAGAAGGAATTGTTAGAGATCAGACAGACCCCCACACACACCTGTTTATATGCTTTTGTAGGATCAAGTGAACACTTTGTTCCTCCTTCACAGATTAGTGTGTGAGATTTTGTAGCAGGAGTAGTATTACAATCACATGTGATGAGGATACTTCCTCAGTGCTGCTTCTAATAAAATATGTCACAATGTTGCCACAGTATTCAAACCCGTCTTTCTTCCTTTTGCTCTCTTTTGCAGGGATTGAAGAGTCAATAACCTCAGCAGGGGGTGTTGAAAAATTCAGCATCTCATGTGTTAAGTGATTATGATTATAAGGAGGAAAGTATAAATATAAGTAAGTGGTTTAATGGTGAATCATCAGAAATTCAAAAACAAACCCCATTCCTGAAACAAACTAAATATAGGGCCTATTACGATCCACTTGTATTAGATATGGAATTAACAAGCTATGAAATTCATTCATTCGTTTAGATTCAAATTTGTCCCCAAAACACTGTACTCATGAAATCATTGATACCTACCGGTTGCTTAATTTTCTAGTGTCTACTAAAATATTTTTAGTCTAAGTAACTGGAGGGATCCCTTTGGTCCTGGGGGCCATAAACCAGCACTCAGGAAGTTATTGGTTTTTAATCCAATGAGCAGGAAGTGAGTAAGCTTCAAACTCTTCCTACATTAACCTTGACACTGATTGGAACTTTTGTTTGCCCTTCTACTGCTTTCTCGCTTTTCTGCCTCAGTGTCACCCAATTCCACAGTCACTTTCCTCCCTAGGAAATTAATAGATTATAAACTCCATTTTATAAACATACTCCCACTAAGATATCAGTGACGTATATGCTCCTACTGCACTTGCATTTCAATACAGCATCTCATCCTATCATTCAGATATTCCATTAACTGAGTAAGGGCATACATTTCTAGAAGTCCTTGACCCTTTAGATTGAATGGAAATTCGCTCTCCATTTAGAATTGGTAAATCCAGGAAAAACCTCCATAAATGCACAAGAGAATGAAATTAACTTGATTAAATTATGAGAGCAACCCCATTCTGGGCAGGTTGGTAAGGGCCAGAGAAACTAAGATGGATCGATACTCTTAAGCATTGGAGAGACTTTTCTGTTGGATCAGATTCAGACCTGACCAAGAAGAATTATGACGATGGCCAAGTGACCCAGCTGGTATTGGAAAAAGAGGGTCCTATTGTGTTTAAGCCTATGCAACATTAATGATCTTCAACATGGAATTTATAAAGAATATTGCTCACTCTAAAAAAAAATACTTCTGTTAGAATTTAGTGCTCTGATGACCATTTTCACCTTCTGAAAAGGATATTTCCTCTTTTCCGACTATAAGAACATATGCCTGACTAAGTTCCTCTCTTCTAAATATTTAGAAGCTCTGTCCCAAGTGTTAAGTTGCAAATTTATAAAATTATTAAAAACCTCATAGGTTTTTATTTGCATTGTTTTTGTTAATTGACTCTATTTTTATAGTTTCCTTTTTATAACCCATGTAGTTTTTATAGACATTCATATTTTAGAGTTCACACTTCTTTATTTTTATTCTAATATGATTCTATTTTATACATTAGTATTGTAAGCCACCACAAATCATTTTGGAAATATGGAGTGTTAGTTTTCAAATTTTATGACTACTTAGAAAGGAAGGAAACTTTAATTAAGGAAGTTAGTAAGATTAGTTCTAGGTTTTCTAAGGACAAAGAGCTTACTGAAATCCATTACCCTCCATCGTGCTTTTGCTCTTTGCTGGTCCCTCTTCCATATTTTCCCACTCAGAAGTCAGAGGTTTCTTTGGGAAAGTAGCAAGTTGATTCTTCAGCTTTGAGCGAGAGTCAGAAAGGTAAAAATAATAGCTAGCCCCACCCCCACCTCACTGGAATTACCCACATTCCTGCAACTGGAATGAGGCATGAAGGGCTACATTCCTTCCGCTTTATGGGGTATTACCCCGGTGTCCACACGCTGGACAAGAAAGCTCAACAGAGTGGCATTTTGTAGCAAACTGATCTAGGACGGTGTTTCGTGTTCCCCAGCAGCAATTGCTCCGCTGTCCTTCTGTGACTTCAGACCTTCAGGTCTGTGGGGAGAACTGCTGTGTTCCGGCCTGATTGCTTTCTTCTTGCCAGAATTGACAGTGACTCTAAGAGGGAGGGAGTATCAGTAGTCAAGTAGTTTTCTTTTCCTTCTTGAAGGGGGTGTGTCCTGGACTTGTCTCCTGCGGGGCACCGACTTGCATGAGTAGTTGCTGCTGAATCAGGGGACATGTCAGTGTGCCAGCTAGCGTCTTTGGTTCAGGTGTTAATACTGTCTCTCAGCATAAGAAGGGAGTGGACCACACATACAACGGATGAAGGGCTCCCTTGAGCTGTGGTATGAAGAGTGGAATCATCAGGTAAGCCCGATCGCTGTGATTGGATTCCTTGGGCTGTGCATTACTATTACCGGTACTAACAGTTAATCTGAGATAGTATTTCCCTCCCCATGGAGAATACTCTGATTTCAACACCTTGTTGCTTGAAGAAAGTTCCACAAAAGAATAGAGACAGCAGACGTCTGTCTCTTGGTAGCTATAGAAATTAAAGTGATTTGCTGAGTCTCAAACTCCCGGCTTTCTGACTCAAGCCACACGATCTCTCTTGTTTTTCTGGTGTGTCTGGAAAACAGATTGATGGAATAAAAAATTTGTTAAAAATATTTATCTCATAGCTCCTACTAATTAATAATGTATAGTAATATATTAAAATAAAGTCTCAAAATAAGGATTAGGTTTGTTTTCATTTTAGGATGAATCAGTTGGCATTTTGACTAATCAATGTATATCCATAAAGTACTTCCAAATTTAACTCCCTCCCTACCTGAAAAATCCAGAAATTGACCTTAGTGACTATTCCCCGCCCCCCCCTTACTTCCCCAAATAAACACAAAAGGACACACTGTATTTTCTGACGAGTCTTGAAATTTTGTAATTTTTCTTTTCCTTCTTTTTTTTTTTAAGATTTATTTTATTTTTGCATACAAGCTGGGGTGCAGGCCAGAGGTGTGGGGTGGTGAGAGGGTTCACCAGAGACAGAGTGGGGAGCAGAGCAGGCAGATCAACAGAAACTCACTGCTGAGGGGAGCGGTGGGCGAGGCAGGAGACGTCTGCTGTGCCATGTGGGAATCTCCCCAGCTGGGCATCGAACTCGTGCCCCAGTCGCTGACAGCTCCACAGTACTGTGCTTAACCCATTGCACCACCAGGGAGGCCCACCTTTTTCTTCCTTTTTAATAAGAAATCTATGGATGTAAAACTGATATGTTGTCTGCCTATATGTTACAGACTAAAAGATGAAAAGTTACTGGAGGAAATTTAAAAAGAAGGTCAAGGTGGGAGAGATGTGGAGAAATTGACATTTCCATGGTGGTATCTATTAAACTTAACCTGAAAATAGTACACAAAGCTGGAGATTATAAGGAGAAATCATGAAAATAGATAAAAATTATTCCAATTTATTGGGATATTAGCACAAGCACTTTGTTGTTCATTTTTCTTCTGCAATAAACTCATTATTAATTATCCAGCCATAACCCAAATTGAAAGCAATCTTTACAGCACTGGCTACATAATACTTGATTCAACCATGAACATGTAATGTAACTTTGAACAAATTACTTGACTTTTCTGCTCAAGTTACCTAATTCGCAAAATGGTGACAGTAAGCATTAAGATTTAAAATGAGAGTGTGTTGTGCATGTTGAGTCTTAGAAGTTTGACTTGTGAACATTCCAATTTTGTGTGCAACCACAGTTGACATAAAGTGTTGCTGATATGCCTTGTACATTCTTGCTTCTCTAAAACAATTGTAAATTTCTTAATTTTTTTTTTTACAAATCAGGAAACATTTTTCATTAGAAAGACTATCTCTTGATGCACTGAGGGTAAGGGTAGCACCGGACTTTTGCATCTGTATTCCCTCTGATGTCATTCATTCCACAATTAAAAAGATACAAATACCCTCCTAGGTTAAAAAAAAAATGTATGAACACATTCATTCAAATTAAGTTTGAAGTGATTGTTTTAGCAATTCAACTAATTTAGTTTGGGAGCTAGTGTAAATTGGAAGAAGCTGGAGAACACTTTATATTTAAGGGAATTAGCAGTGGTAGTTCACAAGGGTGAATGATTCAGAAGGTGGTGGAGGAGTGGCATCCCAAAGACAAATGTCATTGAATTCCCAGTTTGGCTTGAAGCCATGTTTCACCCATTTTAAACACATGGACTTGCAACTTTGAAAATATGCTGCCTTGTTCTCTTTCTAAAATTCTTTGGCCGTCATAGTATACTCGTCGCTATAGAGAAAGGGAAACCCTGTTTCCACACATACCATATATTTCTCCTAGTTTGTGTGGCCACAATTTGCAACTGGAAAGATACATGGTCATGATAGCTGTGAAAATAATCTAGAAATCTGGAAGACAGTGCTAAGGGTGTATAAATTCATGGCTTGAAACATATTCCCTTACATGCACAGCTGACTCTATCCTTGCTAAATTCCCAAAATTGGTACATAACAAGGGGACGGGGAGGGAGGGAAGGCTCTCTTTCCATACCCCCTCCTAGAAAGCCACAGAGAAGACCAAGAGAGACCTGTGTTCACTGACAGAAGGACATCTGGGGTCTGGCATGTTGAGATGAAAATGTCTATGAATTAATTAATGTGAAAGTGCGCCAGCATTTTATAGACTTACAGGAAATTGTCCCTGTGCAGTCAGTTGAATAAGGAAAATGCAAAGAGATAATAAGGTCTATAGCCCTAAAACTACAAAACATAGTTAAGTCTTAACGCCTTACGAATGTGTGTTATCAGGTCTTCATGGTATCCCTGGGTCCTAAGTGTAAATATCAGTTTTAATGTCAAAGTCCACAAACGTTGGAAACTCTGGTTTTTGTTTTATTCTGTTAAGTAAGGTCTTAAAATAAAGACAGTAAAGTCTTTTTCTTTATAAGATAAAACAAACAAAAAACCTGATCCTTGATTGTTTAGGAATAATTAAGAGTGTACTATAAATTTCTGGTGTTGGGACAGCTTGTCAATATAAAATAGATACACACATGCAAAGTTTTGAGTAAAGAGATTTTGTGTTAAGCAGATTATATTTTCCATATAAACCTTTCACATTTGTGTGGGTACTTTAGCCTAATTTTACTTGAAGACTTCCTTATTCTTAATGTCTCAGATTTACAGCTTAGTTATTTTTAAGACATTTAATGATACTTTTTTATGTTACATGTTGTTGACCGACTAAGCAAATAATGGTAAAAGAAATGACACAGATAGCTGTGGAAATAAACAATAATCAAGTCAGAATTTTCTTATATGACAAAATGAATTTTAAATTCGCAAAGGATTAGGGTGCTTTGGTAGTGGGTGTGGCGTGGTAACATACATCTGAAAAGATGTGCCCTTATATCCCTAAGTCACATACAGTGCTGTAAACAACATAATCTCAATTAAAATATATATAATTTAAAACAATTAAAAAAGAGTTATCAAGGTTGTCTTTAACGAACAGCCTCTTATTCATTTGGAGAAAAATGAAAGTAAATTTTATTTCATCCCAAAACCTAAAATAAATTCGGGGAGAGTAAGGATTTAAATATATTTAAAATATGGAAGATAATATGGAGACTCACAATTTTTTATAGAAAAACAATTCTTTTTTTAAAGATTTATTTTTAGTTATTTATGCATATAAGAACTGGGATGTGGGTCAGAGATGTAGAGGGTGAGAGGATTCACCAGAGATAGATTGGGGAGCAGGTAGATCCACTGATATACACTGCTGAGGGGAGCAGCAGTTGAGACAGGAGAGGTCTGCTGTGCCATGTGGGTCAGCTCCCTGGTGGGGAATCCAACCCATGCCGCAGCGGCTGATGATAGCTTGATAGTGCTGAGACTTTAACCCCTGCACCTTCAGGGAGACCCTAGAAAAACAATTCTTAGTATGACTTCAAGTTTTAAATTCATAATGAAAAGACTGATATATTGTTTCAAGAACATTTAACTTTTGTGCAGAACTAGACAACATAAAAACTTGAAAGGCCAGACAGATGATGAGCAAATATTTATAATATAAGTGACAAAGAGCTAATATCCATGCTCTTAAGAAGCAATACTTGAGAAAAAGATGAGTACTCTAATAGCATAACTTAGACCAATGACTTAAGTAATCAAACCAGGAGAAAAAAAATACAAATGGCAGTGATGTGAAAAAAATGCTTAATATTACTAAGAAACAAAGGCAGAAAAATTAAAGCAATTTGATAAAATTTTCACCTATCAGTTTAGCAAACTGGGGAGAGTGTGATAACACAGGAATCTGTACTTTACTAGAGAGTGTAAAAAGGTACAAATTAGAAGGGCAATTTGGCCATGCCCATCAAATCCCAAACTATATTACCCTTTTGAGGTACACTTTCATTGTAACCTAGAAATCCTAGTTTACTGGAGTTAAGGAGGCATCAAAAGAAACTTAGTAGAAGGGACACTTGAGAAACAGACAGTAGGAATCCAGACAGCAAAGTGGCATTCAATGCCTTTCCTCTTCTCATCTGTACCTAGTGTAGAACTTGGAAGGTTTCTGAGTACAAACTGACGTAACATGTTCAGGACAGGTGGAATGCCAGGCCACTGGTTCCATTAGAAGAATTATTTGGAGAATGTGATTAAGAAACTTCTTTTTACTCTTTAGGATATTGTAATGAAAATACTATTCATTTGCACAGAGAAACTTAAAGAATGTGTGTTTTGGTGTAGATTTGAAACATTTAAGTTTTAACAGTCAGGGATCTATCGTATGCATTTAAAGGCGCATTGCCCATGAAGAATTTGATACATCTTTCATCTGACTAGTCACACATGGAGAACCCTCAAAGTCTGTTCTTCAGACTCTAGTAGGCTTAGTGAATTGCTATTTCATCTTTAGACATCTGTGTATCCTTAAATGCCAGGGAGACTCATATTTAAGAGATAGCTTTGAAACATATATTCTTCTTTTTCCTGAACAAAGCGAGCTTATTTGTAAGGTACTCAAATGGAGATCAAATGAACAGTCATGACTTTATCAAAATCTTTTGTTGCCCTAAGCAACAAAACTTACTGGCTCATAGTCAAAAGGAAATATTAGGGCTCTTTTCAGAAAAAAAAGAAATAGTTGATAAATTCTTTTTATTTAGAATTTGGTCGATTACTCTTATTTTCCACAAGTGTGAAATGGAAATAATTCCCACTTAATTTATAAGATCGTCAAAAAGAATTAAGTCAATACATACAAAAGCTTTTCATAAATTGGAAATAATTATTCTTATTTCTTTTTATTATGCACCTATCATACCTTCCTGGAGAACTACTCAGACACTTTCTTCAAGAAAACAAATAATAGGAAGTTCACATTCTTTGGGCTTTACCTGCTCTCCCTAAGCCAAGCTGATTGGTGGAGATGGGAGATAAACATGCCCTGAGGATCCCAGACAGGCTGGGTCTCCACTATTATACTGAAAACTTGGCTGAAAGAAAGAGCTTGACAACTTCTCTAGAAAGCTGCTACTCCTTTTCTAGGGGCTTGATGATAACTTCCACTCTACCAAATATTGAGTGGCAGGAACCAAGTTTAAAGAGGTTGGGAGAGAGTCAACTGGTGAGGCTGATGCCCAGACTTTAAAAAATGCAATTGAACTACACTTATTGTCTGTGTGAACTTCAGTAGGACACCAGAGAAGTACTGGGCAATGAGCTAAGAAAAACAAAGCATCCTGTATCTCTTCTAAGACAGAGCGTAGACTAAACAGATTAAAAAACAAAACAAAACAGGATCTTTGTTAGAAGGGAGCAGACAGCCGTGCAGCCCTGGCAGTAACAGCAACAGGAAAATGCCCTTAAGGTCCAAGGAATGGCAAAGCACTCAGACACTTTAAAAAAGGTACCTCAATTTTTGGATTGAAAGGATCAGGTGAAGAGGTGAGGTGAGAAACTGGACTCTGAAGGGAGATTCTTTCAATGAAACATAAGAATTTAAATTGGAAGTCTGAAAGAGAGACTTCAGCAACCCAGTAATAGTTTTCAAAAGTGAGTATGGGGCCTCCCTGGTGGCACAGGGGTTAAAAATCTCAGCGCTATCAAGCCATCACCAACCACTGTGGCATGAATTCAATCCCTGGCCAGGGAACTGACCCACATGGTGCAGCAGACCTCTTCTGTCTCGCCTGCTGCTCCCCTCAGCAGTGTATTTCAGTAGATCTGCCTGTTCTGCTCCCCACTCTGTCTCTGGTGAATTCTCTCACCCCCACACCTCTGGCCTACATCCCAGCTCTTGTATGCATAAATAAATAAAATAAACCTTTTTTTTTTAAAAGTGAGTCTGGATCACAGATTTTGAAGTTCTTCTTGCTAAGGGGCACTACAGTGCATGAACATCTTGCCTGAGTATGTTGTCGACAGTAAGTGCACGATGCAGGCCTGGCGATCCTGTGCACTGTACATTTGTGGCTCCCAGTGTACAGTGGCTGAGTAATTTAGTAGGGCAGACTGGAAATGTGTCCTGGGGAAGGGAGGTCTGGGCTAAATAATCCCTTTGTCTCTTCCAGTCAAATAATTCTAGAATTCTTAAAAATTGTACCACTAATCTCTACTCAAGGACTTAATTCTTAGAAGGTTCTCAGTTCACCTCAAAAAAATGTTCATGAATTACAATAACTACTTTGAGTAGCAAAACAAAAAAAAACAATGAAAAATTTTAGTCTTTCTAGGCTTAGATTTGATGACTGACATAGTAATGAGAAAAAACATTAAAAATGAGAAAATTATTAAATAACCTATAAATAGGATAGACAAATAATGGAACTATATGAATGTGAATGGACCTGAGCTCACCTTTTTTAACTGTTTATTTTCTAGAGGAGAAAACTGAGTGCAGAAAGTATTTTTTTACCTTTCCTAAGTTCCAGCAGCTAAGAGACAAACCTGAGATTAGGATCTAATTCATGTAGGCTTTTTCCTTCTCTGTTTATATAACATAAACACACTAGAACATGAAATATATTTTTATAATTTTCTGTGTACTCATATTTATATAGACACTCACTGAAACTTTAAATAACTTTAAATGATAGTCGTCACTGAAGAAGTTTGTCTATCTTGCAAATTTATCAAACGTCTAAACATTTTTCCAGAGGTGAAATTGGTTTCTCTTCTGTTGTTCCACCTTCTTCCAACTGTCTTCTTTACTTTACCTGACTATCGAAAGAAGCAAATGAAGTTTCACTAAGGAAATGACTCAAGTATTCCTACATAAAGACAGATCCTAATGAAAATGTTACCAGAAACTTATAAAAGGTAAAACAGAACCGCGGTTTTAAAAGGTCTTCTGTCTCCTTCAATGTGAGTCATGATTTCTTTCAGATCCTAGGTAGAGATATGCTTTTTCCATTAGGCTCTGTGTGTGTGTGTGTGTGTGTGTGTGTGTGTGTGTGTGTTTGTGTGTTCTGTGTACACATGTGAGTTCAAGACAGAGCCGAGGGAGATAACTCTACTGTGAATTCTATTTAAAGAGGAAGAAACATGATCCCATAAATACCAGGAAAGCAACCCCAGACTTCAGCTGTGCCTAAGATTAGATTGTTGTTAAATATGCTGCAAAGTGTAGGTGTGAGCAGTTAATACTAAGCACCACTGTTGATAAGGAGACAGCTGTTGACATAAATAAATGATATTTGGAGTCCATAAATACTGAACTGGAAGAAGAAGGGAACAAAGAGCAAAATGGAATAATTGTTCTCTGTTGAGCTGAAGGACAGGGATTATCAGGAATGGATTCACTTGAATGAATTCCAGGAAGTGAGCGGGTCCAGTCTTCTCCGGAAGCCGATGACAACACAGCTGCAGGTCAGGCCTCAGAGTCCCGAGTTGCCACTGAGCGAGTTGTAGTGTGAGCATGCACTCGCTGATGACAACAGTTCCTCATCTGTGGAAGGACACATGGGCCATGAGAACATTTTTTTTAAAGATTTATTTATTTGTGCATACAAGCTGGGGTGCAGGCCAGAGGTGTGGGGAGGTGAAAGGGTTCACCAGAAACAGAATGGGGAGCAAAACAGGCAAATCAACCGAAATACACTGCTGAGGGGAGCAGTGGGCGAGACAGGAGAGGTCTGCTGTGCCATGTGGGAATCTCCCTGGTCGGAGATCGAACTAATGCTGCAGTGACTCTGGATAGCTTCATAGTGCTGCCACTTTACCTGTTGTGCCACCAGGGAGGCCACTATGAGAACATTTTTAATGAACAAAACTCTTCCAGCTTGGAAGGGAAATGCTGAGAGTACCATAAAATTTGTATCTAGTAAAGGCAAAGCTGAATAGGATTTAATATTATCCACAAGTACACACACAGACACACACACTCACACAATGCATGCACACACTGACATGTGCACACACACACCCAGTTTATTTCTTAACATCCTCACTCCTGTGGATCCAACTTGAGCCAGATAATTCCATTTCTGTAAAAATATATTTTTGTTACTTGGAGGCTAGAATCCCTCTTTTTGCACAGCGGTGATCATCAACTCAGAACACTTGCTATTTGGTAAGTTAATATGATTCAGAATTAAAATCAAATTTTGACACAACCCAGTGAGTAACTGAAACAGGTGTTGAGATTGAAATGTTATTAATGTTTATATTAATAACTAACCACATTGAGGCTTGACACCTGCCTGGTACTGTTCTGGGTCCTTTCTGTTCAATAACTCATTCTATTCTCCTAAAAACTCCTGAATTAAATGCTATTCTCCCCATCTTAGGGAAGAGTAAGTGGAGGAATAGAAAGCTTATGAAGAGATCAGAGGGCGTCTAGCTGAAAAATGTCAGAGCCGGGACCTGAGTCCATCTGGCTCCAAGTCTGCTTTGATCCATGTGCCTGTGGATAGGTTGTCCTGCTTTTGACTACTTGTCAAATCCAGGATGCCCAGTTAAATGTGGCTATCAGAAAATTGACAACTTATTCTGGACAATGAATAGTGTACAAATATATGGGTAGTATAGATTTATACTAAAATTTATCTGTTGTTATCTGAAACTCAGTCTTCTAACCCTATTCAGAGGTAACTGCATGCACCAAGGAAGGGAAGAAAAAAATTTGAATAGCTCAAGCACTGGTCCCAAACCCCAAAGGATAATCACTGGATCAGCCTCGATGCTGAACCCAGGACCTAGAATAACAGCTCTCTAACCTGCTCAGAGGTCAGTATGATTTGGAAAGCTCTCTTCAAGCACAAGGCTGAGCCTGGCCTGAGATTTAAAAGGTTAGCGAGGAATAGGGCACCTGGACTTTCAAATTAAACATTTTCTTCTCTTCTTTTCCCTCCTCCTCTCTCCTTTTCTCCTCCTCCTCATCCCTCCTCCTCCTTTTCCCCTTCTGTCTCCTTCTCCTTCTCCATCTTGTTTTTTGTAGTCCAGCTGTTCATAATTGGTCCTTCTGACGATAAGTGACAATTTACCATTTCTAGCAAGTCCAAGGAGACAGCCCAGAAGACACCCTCCAGCATGGGAGGAAAAGAGAACAAAGAGGCCCAGAATGTGAGAGCTTCCTCACAGTGTCCCCAGCTGTCATCCAGGCCTTTTTGAGTTGGGTTTGCAGCTTCAGGCCTGGATTCCATGTGGGAGAAAAATGACTTTTGAGAGAGAGAGAGAGAGAGAGAGAGAGAGAGAGAGAGAGAGAGAGAGAGAGAGAGAGAGAGAGAGAGAGAGAGAGAGAGAGAGAGAGAGAGAGAGAGAGAGAGAGAGAGAGAGACAAGGGTCAGGCCTTCTCTCTCAAAGCCCTCCTTGGCACTAAGAGAACCTACATCAAACCCACATGTATCACAGTGCTTATCTTCTTTGAAAGATCCAGCCTTCAAAGGAGGAATTCAGGAATTCAGGAATTCATATTAAAAAAAATTTTTCCTGGAAATGGAGAAAGAGTGGAGGGAAAAGGAGTTGGAAAGAGCATGAGCTCCCTCTGCAATGAGGCTGTACTACAGGAAGGGACTGGGAATTAAGTTTAGTAGGACACAACAACTGACAAAAGAAAATGGAATAAAAATAAGAGCAAATATAAAATATACACATATAAAATTTCATAGGTTAGATTATGTTGTGGAAATAATTAATTGGATATATTATATTTGCTCTTATCTCAGAGAGAGAATCAGGTTTTCATTTCATGAAACTGTTCAGTTGTTTAATATATAAGTGCATAATATACACGTTATTATATTTATATGAGTATATATATATATGTATATAAGTGTGCACTCCTGTTATAAACTATGTATTT
Organism: Scalopus aquaticus; assembly: GCA_004024925.1. NCBI lineage: Eukaryota > Metazoa > Chordata > Mammalia > Eulipotyphla > Talpidae > Scalopus > Scalopus aquaticus. Next base: position 114,497 of record PVIJ01002074.1, on the reverse strand, counting down.
TTCTTTCTATGGAGCCCAGTCAAAATTGTTTGTAAAACACTGCTCTCGAGACCAATATCTGTCACTTTTGGAAAACAGTAAGCACAGGTCAGAGGAAATAGAGCTCAGCAGTGAAGTGTTGGAAAGCAAGATTTAGAAGAATGCTTGGAACACAAGCTGCTGCCCAAGAAAGCTAAAGCAGCACACTGGAGATGTCTTGGCAAGCATGAAGGTGAGGGCTAAGAGGACTGTTCCCCAAAAGGGAGATGGTAAATACAAAAGTTGCTTGTGTCTCACTGCCTACTTTCCAAGTTTCTCTACAAAGTCCTAGATAGGGTCTTTGCCGAAATGGAGGGCACACCTGTGGCAGTCAGTATACTGTCTTCAATACCTTTTGTCTTCTTGTCGACCAGATATCTAAGTGTGGACCGTGCTGTTGGGATGGTGGGCATGCATGAAGTTTAACATTCACCCAGGAAGCAAGGTACGGGTCTGCAGGGAAGCCCAACTCTGTGTTTTTTGCACCACTAATCCAGGGCACTTATTTTAATGGTGGGCTATTGATTTTGAGAATCATGGTTTTTGATCTTTTCCTATGTGGACTTGAAGGAAACCTAGAGTGGAGAAGTGAAGCATTCCTTCATGTTCAGTCAATGCTGTTCAATAAAACTTAAAAAAATTAATACATTGCGGTAAAAAAATAGAACAGATAGCATAATATATATCTGTTTAACCATTTTTAAGTATACAATATTAGTATATTCATAGTGTTTCGTATATGTTGTGAAACAAAGTTCTAGAACTTTTTCTACTGGAAAAACGGAAACTATATCCATTGACTAAAAACTATGCCCTCCTCCTTCACTGCCATTCTATTTCTTATTTCTATGAGTCTGAGTTCTTTAAATACCTCATATAAGTGGAATTATATTTATTTATCATTTTGTTGACTGACTTATTTCATGTAACATAGAGTCCTCAAGATTCATCCATGCTGTAGTATGTGACAGGATTTCTTTCTTTTATAAAGCTGAATAATATTCCATTCCTAATGAAATTTTTAGCAATGATGGAAATCGTTAGTCATAGCCACTAACCACATATGGCTATTGAGCACTTGAAATGTGATTAGTGTAGCTGAGAAATTGATTTTAAAATTTAATTTAATATTAATTAAAGTTTAAATTATCACATGTGCCCAGTGACTAATGTATGAAACAGAACGGTTGTGACGTAATTTTTTAATTGATATCAAGTAACGATAGAATTTTGTTAGATTAATTCATTATTATTTTTACACTTGAACACTCAGGTTCTATCCTTATGTTAATGACTCTAAGAGTCTTGGGTTCTTTTAATACTTGTTTTACTGAGATGAAAAGGAAACCCTAGTGAAATATAAAAGGCTGAGTGCTAAATGCATCTAGTTAAGTTAGCAATTTATGATTTTTAAATTGTTTGTCTTTAGTCAAATCTGATCACTTAAAATAAGAGCTCTTGAGCAATTTTCAAATAAGTTTATAAAGATCAAAATTTACTACTTCTGCAATGGGAATGGAAGTAATGATGGAAGTAAAAAATATGTGTGTGAAGTAAAAAATAATCAAACACTTAGGTCTTCTAATCAGTTCAGTTAATCTTACCACTGTGAGCATTTTAACATTTTGGCTTCAATTACTTGTGTTTGTGCCTCAGCAGTACATCACTGGTGTGGTCATAGACTGTTTATATTCAGCTTGGGGGAGAGGAGAGGGACACTCTGAAGATGAGAGTTTGGGTGTTCTGGCTCATCTCTTTCTTCACAATCACGGAGGGCAGTGATCGCTCCCTGGGGGTGAGTTGGTGCATATCTTATTTTTTCCTCTCTACCATCTCTCCTCTCTCCTGGCATTTTAAGAATCCATCACTCTCTAGGCAACAGAAACCACATGATTTAACGGACTTGGAATCAGAAGTGCTGGGATCTTGTCTCAACATTGCTAACATTAGGTGTATGAGCTTGGACAAGTCATTTCATCTCTTGGAATTAGAGACTAAAATGCAAAATAAGGATCTGAAACCATCTTGGAGATAACTTTTCACTCAAAACATTCTCTAATATGACCTCTTAGATGGAGAAAAAGTATATGGATTGGCATTAACAATCTTTGGATGCTGGTTTTCTTCTCTAGTCACTTTCTTAATGCTACCTTCTAGCAACAATGTCTCTATATAAGGTCTTTCCTCTGAACCCCAAGTTCACGAACCTAGTACCTGCTTATTGTCTCCAGCTGGTTGTCCAACATGCCCCTTAATTTTATATGTCCAAAATGAAACTCTTTTCTCACCAAACCTTGTCCTCCTTTCCTGCCTCAGCAAGTGGTATCACCATCCTTCCAACTGCTTAGTCAAAAAAACCCTTATTTTCATGCTTAAATCTTCTCATAATCCACATCTGAACCACTGACCACCACCCCACCACCCCTTTTTTTTTTCCTTTAGCTTTAAAATAGAGTCAGAATCCAGATATTTCTCACTGCTGCTATGGCTGCTACTTTGATCGACACTTTCAATATCTCACACCTGTATTATTTCAATAACTCTTGAAATGTTCTCATTCTTCTGTGCTTATCTATTCTCAATGTGCCTTCAGGGCAGAGTTGTCTAAAAAGTAAATTAGAGCATGTGTTTCTCTATTCCCAATTCTCCAGTGAGTTCTTATCTTGCTCAAGTAAAAGCGAAACTTGTCAGAGTCTGTAAAGATCTACATGGCCTGCCTGCCTGCCTGCCTGCCTGGAGACACTCACTTCCTGCCTGTCCCCTTAGCCTTGACCACTCCACCCAGCTTCTCTGATACCCTTCCTCTGCATCCACACAGAATATCCTAACCTCTGGACCTTTGCACGTGCTATTTCTGCAAATTGGATGGTTCTTTCTCCTGGTGTTCTCACTGTCCCACTTCCTTCAAGTTGCTGCTTAAAAGTTGCCTCCAAAAGGCCTTTACTGGCCACTTCCCTACCACACCTGACTTGAATTTTAGATCCATTATTTCAATCTCTATTGAAATGCAAAAGGTCTGGTAAACTACAGTGTTACAAAGTCTCATCATAATTATTCTTTTTTTCTCTTTAACAGAGAAATGAGGGCATGAAAACAAAAAGAGAACTCATGGTGAATAAGAGAAAGCATCTAGGTGAGACTCCACCAGATGGCATGGTGCAGTGGACTCTGATGTCGGGAGTCGAGGGTTCAAACCCCAACAGCACTTCTGGCTGGTTGTGTGATCTTTGGCACATTATTAAAAACCCCACAGTAATTCCTACTAGCCAATTTGTGACACATGTGAGGACATTTGTGAGAATTAAATAACATGCTAAAGTATCCTGGACCACTTCCGGTCAGGACCTGCCCCATTCTTTCCTTCCTTCCTTTTCTCCATCCTAACAATGTACCCAATGGGCACAGACCTCAATCTAAGAATGGGTTGTTTTCTGAAATTTAATTTGTGGGTCTGGTATTTCAATCACTGAGTACATTTCTCATAAAAACAGTGATGTATACATTAGCCTGCTAGGTTCCTGGATCTGTCCACAAAAGCCTTTCCATGGTATAATGAATCTGCCTTTTAGCAATGTGCTAATCGTGCCACAGAACTCAGCACCATACAAGGCTATGATTCTTCGGAAAATGAAATAAACATTTCGACCCTGGATGCCTTGACTGCATTTTCCCTGACAGTAAAAACACAGCAAGTATTTATTGTGATGTAACTATGTGCCTAGTATTATATTAGGTGTGTTAGATGAATTAAGTCTTCACACTGACTGAAAATGACTAAGGGTCATTTTCATTTTATAGAAAGAGAAACTAAAGCAGGAGACATGAGTCAAACCCAGTCAGTCTGACACCTGAACCAATGCCATTAACCCCTGCCAATGTGCCCTTGGGCGGCCCTTGAGCTGCCCAGTGGGTGGCTCTTCCCCCACTCCCTGCCTCGTACCCTCTTGGGAAGCTGCAGTGGAAACCTCTTTAGCTCCGACCACTTGATGTGACTCCCATGGCCTGGAGCAGAAGTTCCAGCCTGCAAGGAGACAGGGACAGAATGAGAAGGGAGTTAAGTCTGTACAGTGTGTGATGGTGAGGGCTGTGGCGGAGAGGTCTCTTGCAAATGTACTGAGCCATATGATAACCTCATCAATTACTGTCTCTTACCTTCTTTCTGAGAAGCTCCCCATCTCATCTGTCCCTGTGAAAAGCATAACGTGTCCTGAGATAGCCAAGAGATTTCTAAGAGATGTCACAGTCAGTGGCAGTGAAATGAGAGCCAGGATTGAAGGATGTTTACCTTTTGTTTCTTTTTCTCTAAGATCCTTTACATTCTTAATCTGGGGATCATAAAATGAGCTTAGGAGGACCTAGAAATGCCAGGCATTTCCATCCTAAGTTTCTTGTGAATGCACCCAGATGATGGGATGGGAGAAGACTCATGAGATTCATCTTCTCTCCCAGCCAAAAACATTCAGTGACATCTTAGGGAAACAGCTACTCAGAATTCATAAAGTAGAGATGAGGATGCATGAAGGTTCAAGTAAATTTTGGTTTTGTTTTGCTTCTGAATTTCACAGGATACTCAAACTCAACTAATGAAGAGCATCTTTACAGAAGGAAGGGCTCTTTAGAAAGAGCATGGTGGTTTTATACTGAAGATACTTCGCAAAGGCCAGTGCTGGGGGAACAGGAAGGAAGAGTGACCAGGATTTTTCTTATCCCTTTCTCCCTTTCATCCTGAAACTTTACTGTGGAAGCAACCTGAGGAAGTGTGTGCAGTTAGGAGGGTGAGACTGGAGTAGGTCAAGGAATCTAGGAGCAGGAGAAGTGAAAGTACAGACATTTCAGGCACATGGGGAACCGCCTATAGGCGTTTGTTCTGGATGCTCGTTTTTAGTCAATATCTAGAAAGTAAAAGGCAACGAGGAGCGTGATGTGATCCCTGACACCCAGACTCAATCTGTTGGTTACTTCAGGTTATTTCCTTGGTAATATTTCCTGACCAGATGAAGAAAGAAACCTCTGGACTGTCTCTCTCTTTAGGCCCAGCCCAGGAATATGAGTTGCTACTTCAGGTAGCCTATGCAGATTCCAAAGAAAAAAAGGACTTGAAGAATTTTCTGAAGCTATTGAAGCCTTCAACATTATGGTTACAGGGACCAATGAAGATTATCAGAGCAAAGGCCTCCACATGTAAGTCTACTCTCTGGGAACTTGGGTGGAAATCGGGATGGTGCATGTATCAGTTAGATTATGCTATGGAAACAATCATCCCTACATCCTCTGTGGCTTTAAGGAGCACATGTTTCATTTCTTCTTCCTGCTACAGGGCCATTGCAGGTTTACAGAGGGGCTGAGTTTGTGGTGGTCACTGGGTACCCAGGCTGATGAATCAGATACTGTATCAGATGTGCAATTCTGACCCACAAAGAAATGGACCATTAGAGCATTTCACATCGACAACTGAATTCTCTAACTTAGAAATGATGCACACTAATTCTGCTCACAACTAATTGGCCAGAATGGGTCCCCTAGCCCCACTCAACTTCAGCAGGGGTGCAGACTATGCAAGTTTACTAGAAGAGAACAAGAAATATATGGTAAATGTCAATAATAGCCAGAATGGTGGGTTTCTGAGAAGTGAAATGATTTTTCAAAGCAGCGTTTTTCCAAGTGTGATGCCCAGTCCAGCAGTAGTAGCAATAGCAGGGAACTTAACAGAAAGGCAGATCCCTGGCTCCATCTCAGATTACAGAATCACAGACCTTGGGTTGATTCTGATGCTTGATCAAGTTTGAGAACTGTTAACTGCAAACCAACATGCATATTTTTACGGAGGTGTCTGATGACTTTGCTCCACTTTTTTGTCTATTATAAAGGGATGGCTTTGGAGGGAAGTTTTAAGTAAAAAGGGAATAAACATAGAGGATTGGCTAATGGAATTTTTTCATCAAAACTCTCAAAATAAGTGCCTCTGATTTTTTTATCTTGCATACAGTGTCTGCCTGAGAGTGTGCTCTATGGATGGGGGAAGGTTCCAATAAGATGGTGGACAAATACTCCTAAGAACCTTTCAAATAACTCTCAGATCCACTCTCTTTTGCTTCTCTCCCGATTCCAAGTGCTATCCACTGAGAATACACCTTTCTTTGGGATGTTAGCCTTAGAGATTTGACTTTGACTTTTATGTTTGCTAATTTTCTGATTCCAACTTCAATCTATTGAATTAGACATTTCATTACTTTAAAAATACACTTTACCATCTTGGTTTCATCTGGCTAGCCTTCAGTAAGAAATATTGGCTCATATTCTAAGTCAGAGCTAAGGATGAAAACTCATCAGTAGTCAATTTATTAACCAACCCTGTGAAACCAAGCTCTGTTTTTCCTGCAGATTGTGGCAACCGGAATGGGGTCCTGCACTGTGCCTGTGAAGATGGCTATACCTGGTTTCCCCCCTCATGCCTCGAGCCCCAGAAATGCTCCCTTCACACAGCTGGGTCTCTCCAAAGCTGTGACTGTCATGGCAGTGACCTTTCCCAGAGTGTTAATTTCTGTGAGAGAGCAAGTAAGAACTCAAAGATACTACTTAAGGTCCCTCCCAGCCAATATGTGACAAAGAGGGAGCTCTAGCTCTTAGCCCATGTGTAACTCTTTGCCTCTCTGAGCAGAGCTAGTGTTTGCAGTGGGATTGGAAGGCACTGACCATAAACCCAGTAGGCTTGTTGGACACAGAGTTTCATAAGTGCAAGAAATTCAGAAATGCAAGTTGATATTTGGGTGTCACTTCAACTTTGAGGTACATCTAACTCAGCTTTGCAATTTATGACTCCCTTGGGATTTGGGGAGATAACATTGAAATCTCAAGTAGAGGAACCACTGAAGTAAGGGAAATATTTATTCCTATCTTCTTTTAATGGCTTTTGCCAAAATCAATTTCCAGAAAAGAAAAATCTAGAGATGTGAAAGCAGAAAAGAAAAATCTAGTGATTATGATGAAAAAAAAAATCAATTGCTGAATGTATTACCACAACAAAAGTTAAAAATCTAACTTAGGAAAAATAGTGGGAGCTGAGGCTCTACTATTGTCTTAGGTTTATGTTCAGTGGATAGTGAGGTGAGTGAAATGAATGATCTGAGACTTAATGGACTCCAAGAAGTTTCCGTTAAGACTACTCAGCTATCTGGAAGTTCTGATTTCGGTAGAGCTAAGCAAAGAAAGATGGAGAACCTAAAATAGCCCAGCTTTCCTGCACATCCCTGGCTTTCCTTCCCAGAGCCACAGTGACTCAGGTTAAGGCAACATGCATTTATTAATCCCTCACTATACCCATAATTCAAGATGCTTACAATAGAACATTTTCTTTGCTAAATTTGAATTAGCAAACTAATTAGGGAGGCCGGTGAAGAGAGAAGACAAAGTTTTTCAACAAGGCCTATCTTTTGAAAGATGATCCACATTTGATCCATTTTCAATGCATCCAAAGATGGATTAGACAAGGATAACAATCATATGGGGCTTCCCAAAGTAGTAGCAGGGAACATATATACATGAGAAATGGATGCATAGGTACAAGAGGCTATTAGGAAAGTATGAATACAGTATGGCAGAAACTCAGAGGAGGGAAAGAATCTTTGCATCTGGGTTTTGAAAGGAGGTACACTTGATTAAGTCCTAAGTGAAAAAAAAAAAACAGGCTTTGTTCAGACAGAGCTAGAGAAAGACCTGTCCCAGTGCAGAAAAGAACCAGTGATGGGAAGGCAAGTTAAGAATGTAACATTTTTTTGTTTCACAAAATTTTAATGGAGACAATGTTTAAGTTTGATGCCTATATGTGGATATATTTCAGTTTTAAGTGATTTTTTAATCACATGAGTGATTATACCTCCTTGTCAGGTTATCTTCATTATCAACACTTTCCCCTTACTGCTCCAAATCCACAATTGAAAATCCTTTTATGTATCCATCCTACATTGTTTTAGGTGAACATTCATTATAAAAAGAAATGGAAATATCACTATTGAATAGATGGGCTCCAAAATTGTACTTCCAAAATTTTGTGCTATAATAAAAATCAAGTAAATAATTTCTATACTTACAAAATTTTTATATCTATATCTTTTTATTTCCTATAGAGGTGTGGGGCACTTTCAAAATTAATGAAAGATTTACAAATGACCTCTTGAATTCATCTTCTGCCCTATACTCCAAATATGCAATGGAAATTGAATCTCAAGTAAGTACTTTCTAATTATTACATAAGAAGTTGTTGACTAAACCTAAGTTCAGAAGTTTTCAATTCAACATGTTTATTTAATACATATTCTTAATTGTTTATTTTCAATGCATTATTATAGAGCAGTTGATTGTTTTTTTCATAACTGATGTACTTTGAACATTTTCTTTCTTTGAGAGTTCAGCATTTGACTTCTCTTCATTTCTTTTTTGTTCAGTTATGCAAATTTATTTGAGTAATACTATACCAAGACTTTGTGACTGTTTTCTGATTTTTTAAAAAGATTTATTTATTTATGCATACAAGCTGGGGTGTAGGCCAGAGGTGTAGAGTGGTGAGAGTGTTTACCAGACACAGAATGGGGAGCAGAACAGGCAGATCGACTGAAATACACTGGTGAGGGGAGCAGCGTGCAAGTCAGGAGAGGTCTGCTGCGCTGTGTGAGCATCTCCCTGACTGGGTATCAAACTCGTGCAGTAGTGGCTCTGAATAGTTTCATAGTGCTGCGCTTAACCCGTTGCACCATCAGGGAGGCCCCTGATTTTTTTTTTAATTGTTAAAAGAAAATTTTCATGATCTGGGCTTAATTGTTAGTATTTGTGTGATTTGTTCCACAAAAAAAGTGTCTCTTGTAAGTGGCTAAAGAGAATTATTACTGAGCAAAATTCTGGACTTTAGAATTGGAGTCAGTTAAAAGTAGTCAAGGTAACTCTTCTTAGGATGATAGTTCAGGTGTCATTCTAACAGAAGATATGCACAATACTTTACAGAAGGATTCAGTTTAAGTGCCTATAAAAATTAATGGCTTATTCTTGGAGAAAATAGATTTTGGGTGAACTTATATTATCTTGCACCAAATTTATCCTTTACTCTAAGCACTTGGTTCTTGCTTCCTTATTACCAAACTGAAAAATAAATTATATGTGTGTGCTTTGTGTGTGTGTGTGTGTGTGTGTGTGTGTATTTTTAGCTTTCATTTAAACTGTATTTTTATAATATACTATATCTGTTTCTTTGCTCAGTCCCTCCATTGGTTTATTTATTGTCTTCACCCATTTTTTTACTCAAATGTCTTTCTTGTGTGGGGACAAAGATCAATATATTATCTTTTGTTCTCTTTGTAAGCTTAAAGAAGCATACAAAAGAATTCAAGATTTTGAGTCAGTGCGTGTCTCCCAATTTCGGTAAGTAATACAATGACCTTTAAGAGCATTGATTGATCCCCTTGTGTATCATTTCTACAGAATGTCTAGTTCTGTTCCCAATGACCTTGCCAGAAACAGTTTAGACCTGGCCTTTCTAGTAGGATTCTTAGTAAAACTGGAGAAAAGCCTGTGATACTTTTTTTTTTAAGATTTATTTATTTATTCATACAAGCTGGGGTGTAGGCCAGAGGTGCGGGGGGGCTGAGAGGATTCACCAGAGACAGAGTGGGGAGCAGAACAAGAGTATCGACTGAAGTGCACTGCTGAGGGGAGCAGCCGGCGAGTCAGGAGAGGTCTGCTGCGCCATGTGGGATGCTCCCTGGACGGGGATCAAACTTGTGCTGCAGTGGCTCTGGATAGCTTCATGGTGCTGCGCTTAACCCGTTTTTTCGTTGCACCACCAGGGAGACCCAAGCCTGTGATACTTTAAAAAAATCTATAGAGGAAAGCTTTTTTTTTTTTTTTTCATTTAAATGAGTCAGGAACTTAATTATTGAATGATTCTTGAAACTGTAGATCAGAGACTTGACTTGAGAGCCCACAGTATTAGGGCAGAACTTGGAAGGAATCAGTAGGTTATTGTGTGCACTTCATGGAAAGGGTGAGGGGTGGAGATTAGGGCTGTGGGTTGCAGATGGAGGGATTATCCTTCCACAACCACGGGGCAGGGGCATGATGTTGTATAACTGGGGGCCAGTGGGAGAGTTGGATAAAATATATTTTTGTTTAGATAACATGTGTACACTGTAGTTCCAAACCCAGTTGTCATTGTCTATAGCAAATAAAGTGATATTTAGTAAATTATCCTTTTGTTTATGCTTTAATTCCAAAGTTATTTGGTTAGTTAGTCATGTGTGCATTGATTACCAACTCTTATTTGTCTGCTTGATAGAAGAAGTGGCTTAGAGGTCAGAGAAGTTGACATTATATATGTATAATATATGTATATTATATATAGGAAATTTTCAGCCCCATTTCTTATAAATATACTCTTCTGAGTATTATCCTTTAAGTCATCTCATGTTCTTATATAAAGGCCCATATGGATAATTTTCTTTTAAATTTAATGTTAGGAAAAAGTATTGCTTTATTGAAATAAAAGGTCTACATAATTAATTGTACTTCCCTCTTGATTGTTATTAAACTCATAGACAAAATTGAAACTCAATAATTTTTGATTGAGCATTCATCAAAATGTATTCAACATTTATATTTTTCTGTTCCTTGATCCTGATTTCCTAGTTCTGTTTCTAACTTATGTTCCTTCATGTATGTTACAAGCTGTCTCCAATAGTTTGTAAACAAAATCACAGTTAAAAAAATAAGAATAAATCTATATAATGTAATAATTTAGATTTTACTCTTTACATGTATGATTTAAAGTAAATATTAATATTTCCTTATCTCAACTTACTTATCTAAGAAGATTATTAACACCTGTGTAACTTGATTTAACTTTTTTAAATCAAATGAAATAATAGGAAAATACTTTGTAAACAGGATAGAAGAGCCATATCAATGCAAAAACATTGGAATCATCTTTACATGATGGGTTTTTGCAATCCAAATCCTCTATTTGGATTTTTAGATTATGAGTGGTAATCATGTAGTGATTAATATTTTGAGCTTGGAGCAAAATAATGAATGAATTCTTCTAATTCATCAATTAATAATTGATAATTTGCCAACCCCACTTGTCTTTCTAACTCAGTTCCCAATCAACAAAACAAGGAAAATACAGTGTTTACCTCATGGAGTTAGTGCAGTGTTAATGCTAATGTTAATGGGATCTCATTGGCTTTCATGGTTTCAAGCACCATTTTTATGTTGAATGTTTCTAAATCTATTACTTGATTTTGGTTTCTCTCCTAAACTGCAGATCCAAATTTCCAACTGCCTATTTGACATTGCCTCTTAATTTTTTATTAGCATGCTAAGTGTAACATATCTAAAACAGGGGCTCTGGAATTTGCCTCTGCCTAACCTTTAACTGATCTCTCAGTGTTTTCTTCAGTTCCAGGGATGCTATTCTTCCATTTGCACAAACTCAAACCTTGGAGTTTTGTTTTAATTTCTCTTATTGAGATATAATTTACATGTAGTATAAGCTCAAACTTTAAGTGGACAGTTCAGTCAACCTTGACAAATGCTTGTACAAACCACCTCTTATCAAGACAGAACATTCTATTACCCCCAAAGTTCCCTTGTTCCTTCCCACTTAATATCCACACCCATCTTTCCCCTATTCAAAATAACCACTGAACTTAACTTTTATCATCATAGGTTAGTCTTGCCTAACCTAGAACTTTCTACAAATGGAATCATCCAGTGTGTAATTTTTTGTGTCTGCCTTCGTTCAGGCAGCACGTCTTTGAGATTCATCCTTGCTTTTCTAAATATCAGTATTTCCTTCCTTTTCATTGCTAGGAGTATTTCTGTGTTATTAATATACTAAAACCTGTTTTTCTATTCCTTGAAGTCCTCCTTGACTGGTTTCTTTCTCCCACACCCCAAATTTGCTCCATTAATGAGCTCTATGGCTCTGTCTTCAAATACAACATGAATCTGACCACTTGTTGCCACATGTGCTGTTACCCTACTAGTTCCAGCTGCTGGCACCTCTTTCCTGATTAGTCTTCCTGTTTCCCTCCCTTCAGACAATTTTCTATACAGCAGCCAGAGTGATGTTCTTAACAAATGAATATGATCAGGGGCCTCCCTCGTGGTGCAGCGGTTAAGTGCAGTGCTGTGGAGCTGTCTGCAGCTGCCGTGTGAGTTCCATGCCCGGCCAGGGAGATTCCCACATGGCCTGGCAGACCTCTCCTGATTCTCCTGCTGATCCCCTCAACAGTGTATTTCCGTCCATCTGCCTGTTCTGCTCCCCACTCTGTCTCTGGTGAACCCTCTCACCATACCGCTGGCCTGCACCCCAGCTTGTATGCATAAATAAGTAAATCTTAAAAAAAGAAGAAATGAATATGATCATTTCCACTGTATCTTCACAAAGAATAAGACCTTTTAATAAAAAATAAAATTCAAACTCTAAGGCCTTGTATTTTCTGTCTCCTGGCTACCTCTCTAATATCACCTCCACTCCTCTCTCTTTTCCTCACTGACTTGGGGTCACGCTCATCTTTAAGTTTGTGAAACTCGTGGCATTTTTTTCTCACAAGACCTTTCCATGCGCTGGCATGTTATACCAGTGTTCTTTGCATTAATCTTCTCAATCTGCAGGTCTCAGTTTCAAAAACTCTCAGTTTCAAAAACGCTCTGAAGAAAGAATCCCTTCCTGACAAAACTTACTTAAATGAGCCTCTTACCACTGTACCTAATAATACCTAATAACATTTGTATGTGTAGAGAGATTACTTTTTCTCATTTGCCTTGTCTTCTCCATAGAGGGAGGGACCAATCAGTTTGTTTTATTCTTTTCTTAAAGTAGATTTGAAAGACTGCACTTTATTTATTTATTTTTAAAGATTTATTTATTGATGCATACCAGAACTGGGGTGTAGGCCAGAGATGTGGGAGTGAGAGGATTTACCATAGACAGAGTAGGAAGCAGAACAGGCAGACTGACTGACATACACTGCTGAGGGGAGCGGTGGGCGAGACAGGAGAGGTCTGCTGCACCATGTGGGTCAGCTCCCTGGCCAGGGATTGAATTCATGTTGCAGTGGCTGCTGATAACTTGGTAGTGCTGTGTCTTTAATGCTTGCACCACCAGGGAAGCCCTGTTTTATTTTCATAGCTCCAGTGCTGCACACAGAGAGTCCCTGAGTGATTTAGTGAATCAATATCCTTTTTCCCATAATCATTACAGGGATGGAAGCATCATTGCTGGGTATGAAGTTATTGGTTCCAGCAACACATCTGAGCTGCTATCAGCCATTGAACAGGTGGCCGAGAAGGCAAAGGTGGGCCTTCATAGGCTGTTTCCACTAGAAGATGGCTCTTTCAGAGTGTTTGGAAAAGGTAATGCTGCATTCCCATCCTCTGTTTAAGTTGAGAGTCCTTTAGTTAGTAACTTATGCATGTCTTCAGGAAGTAGTTTAAAGATGTTTTTAATACAGAATTGTTTTAAAAGGACTTTGCTGAACTACTCCCCTTCCCAACCCTCCTACTCCCACACAGACAGGGATGAAACTCGACTCCAGCTGACTATTTCAGATCCCTGGTAATCCCTGCTCTGATCCCCTCCTTTCCGTGTAAACATTGTGGAAGACTAATTTCACTGCAGGCGCTGATGGAAATGATTCAGCAATGGTTTACTGGCATACGTGATGAAATAGCTCCAGGGCTGACATATTTCTAATTTCTAAATCATAACCCAAGGAAAGAATGCATGCATACAGGTTTTAACACACACACACACACACACGCATGCACACACAGGCTCACGTGCACACACACACTCTAATTTTTTCTTCACGTGTATTTCTTTTCCTTTTCCTCCTTTGCATTCCATCTTAAAAATCTTTTTACCAGAATTTAGTCCACTTCTTTTCCCAACAACATTTATTCAACAAATAGTTAGTATCCAAAATGTCTAAGCAAAAATCACAACCCTTGAGGATCTTCCATTCAGTTCCATTTCCCAGTCCCAATCATGGTTAGAGTATGTTATTAAGGGTCAGCTGCAAAAGTAATTAGTGGCTGGTCACAATGTGAGCAGCTATTTTAAAGGGTTTAAAGTAGGACCTATCACCTCCAAATGCAATTGCCCATTTTTTTTCTTTCATGGTCCTTCAAATATCTTCTGGCATTTCTTTGAAGAGTGAAAATATTTCCTGGGGGTGATATAAATATTTTCACCTTATACTTGCTAGTTGACAGCCCATTAAATGTGAAGTTGTTTCCACAAAGTAGACACTGGAGATAGAGAGGTTAGCCTGGGTAAGGAGCAGGGCACAATAGGGCATCAGAAATGATGAAGTGGGTCTCAAAGACCAATTTCTCCAACTCCTGATTTTTTTCTGGGTTTTGTCTTTGAAATTATTATTTCTAAAGCACTCCGACATGGTTTACATAGAGTGCCACGGTATTCCAGAGACATCCTCCCTCTTATATTTCCATTCTTTTCCAGCTCAGTGTAACAGCATTGTTTTTGGATTTGGGTCTAAGAATGATGTGTATACTCTTCCCTGTAGCAGCGGCTACTCTGGGACCATCACAGCCAGGTGCCAGCCCTCTGGGTGGCAGGTCCTCCGGGAGACGTGTGTGCTCTCTCAGCTGGAGGAACTGAAGAAGGTAAAAAATTTCCACCTTGCAGATTTTCCCAGGTTTTGAGTTGCACAGTGGGCATCTCCCAGTTAGCATAACTAGGTAGAGGGACCCACAGAATGTGGGCAAATCTAAGTAGCAAATCGAAGTGACAGCTGAGAAGTTCAGAAAATGCACTTTTGTTGCAGAACAGTGAATCAGTGATGAAGAGGTCTAACAGAGATGGTAGAACAGTAACTAAGGTTGCCTCAAAACCCCAGAAAACCTGGAAATCAACGATCCAAATGAAGGTGCTAGAGATTTAGTGCTTGAGGGAAGGGAAGGAAGGGAATAAGGCAGTCAGAGATGAGCCAAATATGTAACAGGCCCGCAGTGCATCTTCAGGGTCACCTTGGCTGCCAACTTCCTTTTAGAGGTCAGGAAGTGAACGTTTAAGGGTCCCTCTGGTAGCAGTAGTGCTGAACTGGAAGCATGACTGCTTGACTTCCAGTCCCATGCCATGACCTCCACATGCCACGCCACAAGTACTTAAGACAAAGTAGGTAGAAAGACAGAAGAAAGCGGTAAGGAGTTTGGACATGAGTTGCAGGAAAAAGGACTCCACAACCGGATCACAGACACAAGTCTGCAAACACATCTCCACATTGAATAGACGTGTCCCAGGCACTCTGCTACTGTGCCAGAAAACCCCAGAATGGTATTTATTAAGGGCTTATAGAATGTTTCCTTTTCCTTTTATGGGCCTCAGTTTCCTTGTCTGTAAACTGGGAAGGGGGATTGGACCAAATAGGTCTGAGTCTATCTTGCCTTCTTTGCCTCAGTACTGGACATGGACCATAACTGGACAATAGCTGAACATGGACCTACATTCATCTCAGGGTGTGGGAGCAGCAGATACCAGGTGCCTAGCCAGAAAATAGGTGGGATCTGGGCTCCCTGAGTTGACTGGCTTTGATGGGAAGGGGATGTGCCTTCTATGTTGCCTTAGAACTAGCCCAGTTTGGTGGAAGTGTCTCAAGGAAGAAGTAAAACTCCCAGTGACAAAGTGTAGTCACATCTCTGTGCATGTGCCTCTATCTTGTATCCGGCAAGGATTTCTCAGTGAAATTAGTGGATATAAACAATACTTAGTGCCACTAGACCCCACCTTACCATTTCCTAGCCGGGTACTATTTCAAAAGTAACTAAATATCAGTTTCTATATAATTAGGACAATAATTTATATGAAAATGTATTTTTATGGTACTACCAAAGGTGATAAAAGGATTAAATCAGTGACTCCCTATAAAGTATGCAGGGCTATGTCTGGAGTATAGAAAGCACTGACTAACCACCATTGTTACCACTGTTATATAATTACCCACTTATAATGCACCCCACAAGAGTTGTTATATATGACCAAGAAATCAGACTTAAGTTTGATAAAAACACAAGCATTTTATTGTTTTCTAGAACTTAACCATTTTTGTTCCTAGAATTTCAGTATGATGGCTGGCAATGCCACCGAGGCAGTTGTGTCATCCGTGGTGCGCCATCTTTCAGCCATCATCCAGCAGAGCCCATCAACCACAGCGGGGAATTTGGCTTCAGTGGTGTCGATTCTGAACAGTGTTTCATCTCTGTCACTGAAAAATCTCTTCAAGGTGTCTAACTCAACCATGGAGGTATGGTCTGTCTGTGCTTAAAGAGCTCATTTCAAAAGCACAGTCTCATGGGAAGGAGGGCAAAGTGCCCAGGGCCCAAAAGGGGCACTGCTGAGAGAGGCAGAGAGCTATGTGAGAGCTGCATGAGCTTTACTGCTTCCTCTGTAGGATGCAGGGAGCTCATGCAATCATTTGGTGAGTTTGAAGTAACAGGGCGCTGCCCCTGGGCGGGCTGCCTGGACTGCACTTGGCGTAGAGGGAGCCAGGTACCTTGGCCCCTTATATGGGCCCCAGCATTTTAATATGTTTGCAGTCAATAACCATTCTTTCCCGGGGCCACAAACTCTGACTTTCGTACTGTCTATTTTCAGAACTCCCTTTTTTTCAACTGATAAATTCATGATTTAGTTTGGATGCTGAAAAATTAACCTAAAAATTACACAAATAAAACCTGCTTACTATGAGAAATGCAATCAAGCAAAAAGAAAAGTTAATGATGTAACCTGGTCGCCCCAGAATAGACACTGCTTACATTTTAGGGATGCTTCAGTGCTCAGAGAGTGACAAATGATGACACATAGCTGGTACTCAATAAATATTTATTTAGTAAATACCTTTTTAGACATTTTGGAGATATAGATTTTATATCTTAAAGCATATCATGTAAGTACATAATGTCGTATAAGCACACAATATACTTGACTGTAGACGGTGAGGATTATGGCAGAGATGACATAAATATGAATATGTTAAGCTCTCTGGATCAGAGAAAAGATAGTCATATTAAAAAAAAATGCCCAAATATATATTGCTTACAAGAGACCAACTAAAATAAAATCATACACAAGAAAGGTACAAATAAAATGAAGGGCAAAAACAGAGCAGGCAAACACAAGCCAATGGGAAGCAGGGGTTACTAGAGGTGGGAGAAGACCCACTAAAGGGTTTGGGACAGAAGTCACAGGGCCCTATAGACAAAACCGTGGTCAGAGAGACAGATGCAGATTCCTGCAGGGGATACCCGGGAACAATAAGCAAGAGAGATGGTTGTGTGGGAGCAAGTGGTAACTTTGAAGGAGCCTTTTGGAAAAGGAATCACTGAGCCAAAGGCTGACCCTGAAAACCTGCCATCAGTACTCCCTTAATGCTCCAATACAGTTTTAAGAATTTTTGCTTTATGATCTCCTTTTTTAAACAAAAATCCTAAATACACATGAATTAAAACTTGAGTGTCCATGAAGTGAATTTAGAAAATTCTGCTGTTAGACACATGAACATATATGGGAAGGCAGTTAAAAGTAATGTCTCCCTCTTTAAGGCTCAGCCTGAGTGCTGGTACAGTCATGTTTGCCCTCTCGGAGGGGAGAAAATGCGGGCTATTCCACACACAGGGTAGGATTCTTTCTCATCCATACAGAAAGCCCAGTGTGCTTCTGAGTCCCCAGTCATCACCTTGGAGCTTATGTGATGTCTGTGACCCAGATTTCCTAACCCAAAGCTTCTTCCATGCAGAGGAACTGAGCTGAATTTCACTGATGAGTTTTAATGTGATCTTCTGCTGAGCCGATTCTCTGCTCAGTGTTCTCAGACTGAGCACTAATAGCTAGCTACTGTTATTTCTCATGTGTGTGTACCCAAAATGCAAGCTGACTTTCATTCCTGTATTTCAGGATGTCATCAACATAGCCGACCATATCCTTAACTCAGCATCAGTCACCAACTGGACAGTGTTGCAGCAGGAGGAAGAGCAGGCCAGCTCCAGATTACTAGAGACATTGGAAAACATGAGCATTCTGGTACATCCAGCAGCTCTTCCTCTAAATTTTTCTCGGAAATTCATTAACTGGAAAGGGATTCCTGTGTCCAAGAGCCAAATTAAGAAAGGTTACAACTATCAGACTGAAATTTTTCAAAAAAATAACTCTGTTCCTATCAGAGGCCATGTGTTAATTGGGTCAGATCAATTCCAGAGGTCCCTTCCAGAAGCTATTATCAGCATGGCCTCACTGACCTTGGGGAACATCTTACCTATTGCCAAAAATGGAAATGCTCAGGTCAATGGGCCTGTGATATCCACAATTATTCAAAACTATTCCATAAATGAAATTTTCCTGATTTTTTCCAAGATAGAGGCAAACCTGAGCCAGCCTCACTGTGTGTTTTGGGATTTCAGTCATTTGCAATGGAACAGTGCAGGCTGTCACCTAGTGAATGAGACTCAGGACTCGGTGATGTGTCGATGTACTCACCTGACCTCCTTCTCCATGCTGATGTCACCCTTTGTCCCTCCTGCCATCACTCCTGTTGTGAAATGGATCACTTTTGTGGGAGTGGGTATCTCCATTGGAAGTCTCATCTTATGCCTGATCATCGAAGCTCTGTTTTGGAAGCAGGTCAAGAAAAGCCAAACATCACACACGCGTCATATTTGCATGGTGAACATAGCCCTGTGCCTCCTGATTGCTGATGTTTGGTTTATTGTTGCTGCCACTGTGGACACTACAGTAAACCCTCCTGGAGTCTGCATAGCTGCAGTGTTCTTGACACACTTGTTCTACCTCTCCTTGTTCTTTTGGATGCTTGCACTTGGCATCCTGCTGGCTTATCGCATTGTCTTCGTGTTCCATCATGTGGCCATGTCCTTGCTGGTAGCTGCTGGGTTCTGCCTCGGCTATGGGTGCCCTCTCATTATATCAGTCATCACAATTGTAGTCACACAACCCAGTAATGAGTACAGAAGAAAAGATGCGTGTTGGCTTAACTGGTCTGATGGAAGCAAACCTCTCTTGGCCTTCGCTGGTCCTGCACTGGCTGTTGTGGTTGTGAACTTGGCTGTGGTGTTGTTAGTTCTCATGAAGCTCTGGAGGTCCCCTGTTGGAGAAAGACTGAGTCAGGATGACAAGGCCACTGTCATTCGCATGGGAAAGAGCCTCCTCATTCTGACCCCTCTGCTGGGGCTCACCTGGGCCTTTGGCATAGGGACGATGGTGGACAGCCGGAATCTGGCTTGGCATGTTATTTTTGCATTACTCAATGCATTCCAGGTGAGAGCAATAAGAATAACCTATTATATTGTCAGGAAACTAGAATAATTGTAGAGACCTGAGGGTAAGACTGCCTTAGAGGTTATCTCCTCTCCTTGCTTCCAGCAAGACTGTAACCAAAACTGCCTGCAAACCGTGAATTAAACAAACAATAAAATGATTGCTTTACCCCAAGATACTCTTACATGGAAGCAGAATATTAGACTGTTCCAGTCATGCCCTCCAGGGTTTTAAATTTGTTAGAGATCACATAGCTAACATTAGCCCCTCTCACTGCTGACTCAGTATTCTTTCCTTTGTGGAGACCTCTGAGAAAGGACACAGGGAAAGGAAATAAGTCAAAATCAGTGCTTGTTTGCTCTGAAGGGGGCAAAGAAAGTCCTTAAGAGAGCAATAGAGCAGAGGCTGCAAATTGATGTCAGCACTGTTTTGTTTTGTTTTTAATGAAGTTTTATTGGAACACAGCCACAACCGTTCATTTACACATGGTCCCTCACTGTTCTGCAATGGCAGAGCTTAGTGGTCACATCAGAGACTGCATGACCTGCAAAGCCTAAACTATTTGCTCCCTGACACCTTACAGAAAATATTTGCTGACACCTATACAAAGAATGTTTTACATAGCAAAATCAGAGAGTGCAGAAAGTAGGTAGACAAAGTAATCCTTAGATTTTGGTGAATCTGCAAGAGTCCTCCTTCTGGCTCAGGGAGTATCTTGTCTGCCACCTTAGAGAATGACCCAGGGAAGTGGTGGAAGCTTTGAGCTCTGGAGTTAAATATAGGTCTGGTTTCAAATAACCACCTGGGTTCAGTTTATCAATTGTGTCATCTTTAACAAATTACTTGTCCTCTTTTCCCCTTAATTCTTTCATCTCTTAAACAGGAATAACATTACCTAGATCATAGAGTAAATGTGAGGATTAAATGAGATAACTTAGCACTTAGCATGGTGCCTGGCACACAGTAATACTCAATAGGTGTCTTGTAAGCAGTAGTTTCTCCGCCTGCTTCAGCGCAGTGAACAATTAGGTGGTCGGCGCAATAGCAATCATGGGAAGCATGACTTAATGGTCAGGATTAGGGAGCTCCTCTTGAGGAGCGGGAGGGCTGGCCTGTGGTGAAATGTTGTCTAAACAAGCACCTATTAAGGGTGCTCTGATTGGAAGGAGAATCAATGCCCAAGAACTGGACTTGATAGAAAGGGTGCCGATACAGATTAACTCCCTCTACGCAGTACTCACTGCTTAGTACATTTCTATTAACTGCCTGGTCTCAAGAAAGACTAAAATGCAGAATCAAATGGTAGCTT
Organism: Scalopus aquaticus; assembly: GCA_004024925.1. Classification (NCBI taxonomy): domain Eukaryota; kingdom Metazoa; phylum Chordata; class Mammalia; order Eulipotyphla; family Talpidae; genus Scalopus; species Scalopus aquaticus. The sequence goes on along the minus strand of PVIJ01002074.1, from coordinate 93,831 downwards.
TAGGGTTTTGTGTTTAGAATGACACAAAGGGGAAACCAAAACTCTGCTTGCTTTTAGAAGTTTATTCACTGAATGCTTTATTTGTTCATGCATTCAGCAAAAATATTTTTGGGTCCTTAGTTATGTGAGACCCCGTGAAGTTCACGTAGTGGTCTTCCTTTGAGAGCCCACCATTCATTAGGGAGACAAACAAGAAAACACCTTTAAATTTGGGATATAGAGTAATTAATATTAAATATGACACATTCATTTCTGATAAAAAGGTAATGCATGTGATTTATTCCTTTTTTGAAGGGGTTTTTCATCTTATGTTTTGGAACGCTCTTTGATAGTAAGGTATGTGTATTTATTGCTCTCTTTAGTCCCTAAACTAGTGATCTAACCTTTTCCTTTCTCTCTTTCAGTTGTGAGGCCCTTATTCACATAGTAAGAGGCTGAACTACTGATGCTTTTATGATAAAGTTCTATAAAATCATAGAAGCATAGGTTTAGACAGGAGATAAGGGAACTAAACACTCATGGGTGATAGTAATGCTTACATAGAACCAATCACATCACATACTGTCAGTTTTATAGAAAAAGAGAAATTATTTCATCTTTAATTTTTCTACCTTCAATTATGGTTTGGCAATAATTTGAGAGCAAAAGTACTTTCCATATGGATGAATTACCTCCCACCACTGTTGATCTTTTAATTAATATATCTATTACGTATACTTAAAGATATTTCTACTTTTCCAATTTTGAAGTTTCATACAGAAATATTAAATAGCCTCTAACATTAAATAAAACTAATGAAGGATGACTAGTGTAAATAAAAGATAATAGAAAAAAATTATTAACTAAGCTCATTTCATTATTTTTCCTAGGTGTTTAGCAATTCTGTTGGGAGGGCTAAACGCAGTAAGCTAATGTAATTAGTCTTCATTTTAACAAGAAGCAAGAATATTTTAACAAGAAAATAAGAATATTTTATAATTAGCACAATTGTCGCACATCACAAAACCTGTTTACAAAGAAGCAATTTATTGTTCTTGATTCAACAAAGTATCTTATTTGAGTCATTCACATGTTTAGGAAACTCTTTGCTTCAAAGATAAACTTCAGTTTATAGCAGTTACACCAAAATTATTAGTGTTTAGAATCTGAATTATTATGGCTTTTGGTACTGTTGTTTTTTGTTAAATTCTAGATTTGTTTATAGGTTAAGCATCCAAGAAAATAAATCCTACCAGATATCCATGCTCATAATCAATTCAATGCTTCTAAGAAATAATAATATTAAATGACAATTTCAACCTGTTGTTTTGTTCTTGACTTGTTTATGATGATTGTATATCTGTATCTCCTCAATATTTCTTTGTTGCTCTTACAGTTACGACAACTGCTGTTCAACAAATTGTCTCCTTTAAGCTCTTTGAAGGAACCATCAAAGGTAATTATCTCTACTGCCACGGGTCCAATGCATGAAGTTCCAGTTTTGTATTTTTTCTTCTGTATTTCTACATAAAACCCACTTTGCCATAAATCCCTTAAGTTTTCATCATCATTATAATTCTTGTATCTGGCATGGTGCCAAGCACATGGTCAATAGTCATTAAAGAGTTGCTGTATGAGGGAGTGAGCAAGTGAACAAATGAGAAGGTAGGGAAAGCTACAAGGATACTCAAGCAGGGAGGTCTGTGGGTACTACTGACCAATAGCACTTGATTTAGTTTGCCTTGTCTCCCAATGTCTAGAATCGTAAGGCCCTTTCTCTGCCCGACACTGTAGACGTCCTGTAGATTTTGGTTCCTTCTCCAGAAAAGTAGAGGAAGGCCTTGGTTAACTTCTAATATATAAAATACTCCTTTGAACTTTCTTAAGTTTAGTATAACTGACTTACCCTTGAAATTTTAGCTCTTAGATCTGCAAATTGACAAGTTTGTATGGAAAAGGATTCCTGTTTCTTACTTTGCTACAAAAGTACAATTCATGTAAAAGAGTATAATTAGAAACAAAAGTATTTGCATGTGTTAGATTCTTGTCTTTTAGTAAGACACCTAGGGCCTTTCAGAAAGAAAGATTTCTGTGCTGGATAAAAGTTAGCTTTCTTAAGTGTATCATGACTTTCCTGGCTATCTAGAGAATTTAGAAGGGATAAAACAACCTTCTGGAATAAAAATCTGTGCGGAAAATAGCCTCTGACATTAAAGCATTGCGCTGAGTCTACATTCTAGAGTGGAGGTCACAGCTGTGAATTAGAGACTAGTGACCCATGTCCCATGAACCTGCTCTGTATTTCTGAGTCAGTAACCAATTGACCGTGTGATCTTCGGAAAGTCACTTAGTACCTTTTGGCTCCAATTTTCTCAACTGTAAAATTAAATGTTGGATTAGTTACTCACTACCATTTTATGATTTTGATTTTATGTCTTGAAAAACTAAAATCCTTTGAACCAGAAAATATGAATCATTTTCTACTCAAGAAATGCAGAGGTTACAGCATGTGTGACTGCATTAAAGAACTAACAAAGCAAGTTAGGTCACTCCCCACCCTCTAAAGCAGGAAGTCAGAATTTTTCTCAGTTGAGAACTAAAGAAAGAAAACATCCAAAGGGGGGGGGGGGGAGACAAAAGTGAAGATTCCTGACAATGTTTTCTTTCCCTTATTCTAATGTCGAATCATCAGAAGGCAATGCCCATCAGGGAGGGCTGTGTTTCTCCTGGATTTGTATCCTCTTTTCAATTTTGTTTTCAAATCAAGTTGGCAAAAACAATATTTTGTTTTCTGGATAGGTCACTCATTTGCTTTAAAATAAATGTACCTCTGCAGAAGAAAACATGAGTATTTGCAATATTCTGAGGGAGTTTAAAGGAAAAAGCAAGAACCCAGATTAAAGTGATTGAGGAACTAGACAGGAGGAAGAGATAACCCTCCACTCAAGAAACTCTTTTGTAAGTGAAAAGAGAGAGAAGGCGGGGACCAGGTACAGAAAGAGGACCAGGAGCCACATGTGAGGCTGACTGGTCAGCATGTGAGCAGGTGCATACACTGGGAGGGATGAGCCAGCAAAGACAGAGTTTGAAAAGCAAATGAGAAGGGGGAGATACCTGGTGGATAAAGAGTCCTAGCAAGGGGGACTGAGTAACTGGACTGAAGGCGGAAAGACAAGGAAATGCAAGAGTAGCAGGTCCAGAGTGGGGTCATGATGTTGGGAGAATTCAGACCTGATACTTTTTTGTTTTTAAAGTAAGAGACAATGGAGGTCCCCCTGGTGGCAAAAGAGTTACAGTAAAATACACTTATGGAGCCCTGAAGCCTAGAAAATCAACTTTTTGTGCATTGGAACTTTCATGCATATCTCACTCCTGTCTCTATATAACCCTGTCTGTACATTGAACTAAAATATATGTGTGTGTGTGTGTGTGTGTGTGTATCAGTGAAAATCAGGAAACTATCACTGGTCTGTTTACTGCAGATATTTAGGACCCATTTCTCCCATCTTGATTTAGCTTCCTCATGACATGGACTATAGTGAGAAATGTCAATATTCCTGGTTTCTAAGCAGTATTTGGGATACAAAGGCACTCAAAATGAGATGTTAAATTAGTAAGAAAATACACTAATGAATGAGAAAGGATATACTTCATTCAGGTATCTTTATTCTTTCATCTTTTGCAATAAGTGCATGCTCTTTATTTTAAATATATTTTATTTCAGTTTGATAAAGCAGTTTTTCAAATGTTAAGCTCCTGTTAGCTTCTGAATCCATGATTAAAGGGTTGTTCTCAAAGAGATTTGAATACTAAGATGAGTAAGACAAAGCTTTACTGGACACCACTTTCACCAGAAGTATTGCTTCTCTTCCAGGTATTCACTTTCTAGTGATAAATATGTGAGCCAAAGAAATGTAGGCCAGACATGAATAAAGATAGTATGTCCTTTAGAACTGTTTCTAAGTTTGTTGTTAGAAGTTATAAGAGGACTGAAGAACAAAAGTGACTTAGAAATAAGTTCTTTGCATATTCTAATAGATCAAAGCAGAAAAAAGAGTGAGGAAATTAGTAATCCAATTTCTTGAAAAGAGAATAGTGAGTTAGCCAGATGGAATAAAGGATTGTTAATGACATCACAGAGTCAGGAAATGCAGACCATCACTGAAAGGAGACTATTAATGTCCAAATGACTTGTTTTTCTTTTGTGCAGCAAAACTCATCAGATTTATTTGCCAAACCCAAATTCAACCCACTGCAACACAAAGGTGAGTTACAATAAGCCAAAGCTACGAAAGGTGGGAAGAGAGACGATAAATACGTCCTATGAGGGCAGTTCAATGGCTCCTTTTTAAGCGTTCCTGTGAGAAGTGTGGGTGTGGTTGCTGATTCATTTGGCACTCAGAGAGGCCACAGCAGTGTTAGGGACTGGATGCTCATAGAGACCAGTGAGTGTCACTTGCAATTCATAACAAGTGACTGCAATTTCCTCAGCCAAACAGTATGTAAGTCTGTGGCATTGGTCACTGGGAGCTGCGAGCTGATCATTCTCACACCAATTGTGTCTTTACTTCATTCCTTCCATGCTAGCTGCTGAGCAGTGGGCACGGGGGCTGGTGCTGGGCCCCCAATGCTGTGTCCCTATGGTGTTCCTCAGAAGAGAGGTCCCTCCACCTGCTACAATAAGAAAGCACCATCCTCTCCGTCTGTGAAATGTATGCTTCTTATATGCTCTCACTAGCTATTGCCGAAATTAATGCTATTCAGCTAATGGCAAACTGATATTTAAACATTGCAAGCAGTGTCATTATTCCTGGAGGAGAAGGATAGAGCACAGAGGTTGAGGAGAAGATATTACATTGCAAGTTAAGTTGAAGTCACACTTTAGTGGAGTCCCATTTCATATTCAAGTAAGATACTATCCTTATTAAAGTGAGGAAAATGGGCAACTCATTTTAGATTCACATTATAATTATCTGAATTCCAGATACAGTTCAAATGTCTGAACTTGAAATGATGTTTTCCTCCCAAAGTGTTTAATGTGCTTATTCTGAGCCCGTGGGTCCTGTTTTCACTCCCAACCAACCTGAGTGACTTTTACAAATCTCTTTACCTTTTTGAATGTTTGTTCCTCATCAATAAAATGAAAAACCAAGTGATTACTGTTTCCTTCCAGCAGTAACATTCTATGATCTCAACTCTATTTTATCTCATTTCCCAGCAACTTCTAAGGAACACAATACTTTCTGTTCTCAAATGAGAGATCTTCTCAAAGGCGAGCTTCCGGCATTAATGAGATGCTGTGCCTCTCCACCAAATACATTCTGTATCTTTCTTTAACATCTCCTAACGCTGTCCAGAGTTGCAACGAATTGCATAAGCTTATATTCATTTTGTTCTCATATTCCAGCATAGTAACAAGAATTCTTATCCTCTTTTTCCACCCTCAGGCACTTATGCACTTTCTTGTGCTGGAGATTCCTCTGGCGACATCATGCTGACTCAGTTTTTATCAACCGAATAAGTCTGGGAACCATAAAATCAAGGAAAAATTTTTGGAACAACTTGACATTTAGAGCTAAATGTCAGGGAAGAAATTATGCTCAATATGAGATGGAATTTTCTGATTTTGGATTCTGAGAGTAAAATTAGGAGGTTTAAACATTTTTATCACTGCCCTCTTTATCTTCAATTAAATGGAAAGATTTATTTCCATGTCAAGTGATTCAAAGGAATTGCTTCACAAATGTAGAAAAGTGGGTCCTGTTGGAAATTTTGTGCTCTGTAATTATCTCTCACTGCCGCAAGCTACGGTTTCCTTTTTCATAAAATAGGATTATTTATGTGGCATTTCCAAGATGCAAACTTCATGAAATCACCTTAGATAAATTGTTGGACCATGTCCTCTTTCTTATCAAAAAGTCACTGGTGCACATTTCCTAGAGAAAAAGCATATCCTTTCCAAATTTTCCAGTTGGGTTTCATGCTTGTTTATATTTTTTAAGTTCAGCCACTTAACATTATAAGTTCATCAGGATAAAACAAAAACTTCCATTTCAAATAGCTCTGAGTTTGATGTAGCAAGTGGCTGTTAGTCAGGAGTTTAAACACGCAATTTCATATAGAATGCAGCAATTTTCAGTTTATACTTTCATCTGATCCCCAGTTAGGTGAGGTGACAGTCCAGGCAAACCAAGTCCCAAGACGAGGAGGTAGACAGGACATGATTTGCCAAAAACTGAAAAGCCAGTAAAGGGGATCTGGGGACTTTTAGGAATTTTAGTTCTTATTCCATTCCTACAGCTTGAAGATTATCTGCCATCCTAAAAAAGCTTTATGAATTCAGATACATGGTTTATTACTTCCAAAACTCTCTGTGCAAGAGGCAAATTGAGGGAGATTTCAGTTGTCAGCTTGCAGGTAACACAAAAACATCTTGGTTTCTACCATAATAAACTGTGGGTACTGTGGGGAGTTATTTACTCGCATAACCAGTGACACTCTGGAGTGAAATACAGAGTAGTCAATGAATAAGCACTATGTGAAATGATAGTTCCCCTCCATACTTCTGGCACTGTTAATACGCCTGAGTTTTAGCCTTGATTGCAGGTTCATTGATTCATCCTTGCTTCCAAAGTCTCCTAATAATCTGCAGTGGTCATTTTGTAAAGCAAATATTGATTTATTTTAACAATAATTGTGATGATGACAATGACAAAGATGATGGGGATGGTTTGAAGTTGAGGAAACTGCAGTAGCAACATTTATAGAGTGCTTACATACACCAAGCAATATTCTAAGCCTCACTCTTTTAATTTTCACAAGCTTGTGGGGTGGAGAACATTATGTTCTCAGTTTTATAGCTGTGGACACTAAGACACAGAGAAGTTAAATAGTGTGAGTAGGGCAAAGGGATGGCAAATGACCACACCAGAATCACAGGATGCTGAATTAAATTAAGAAGAGGCTTATATAAGTCAGACTAGAAGGGCATGGCATTGTTTATTTAATTGTATTTTGAATCTTAGATTTTGAGGTCTATAAATAATCTCAGGCATCATCTAGTCGCTCTTTTACAGGTAGCTATAATGTCTTAAATCTCAGCAGCCAGTGACTATAAAATGAAGCCATGTCTACCTAAAACTTGGTTTTAACTGAAGTAACATTGGTTTATAACATTGTGTGGGTTTCAAACATACAACATGTTTCCATCTATATATACTACATTATGATCACCACAATAAGTGTAGCTTCCACGGACCACCAAAGAATTGACCTCCTTTACCTGATTTCTCCTCCCTACTCCCCTTCCCTTTGATGACCACCATTTTGTTCTCATAATCTGAGAGTCTTGTTTGCTCATTTGTTTTGCTTATTGATCTAGTATATATGAGTGAAATAATATAGTGCTTGTTTTTCTCTGTCTAACTTATTTCACTACACATAACACCATTTAGTCTATCTCTGTTAAGGCGAGTAGGAGGTTTCATCATATATACATATGAATGATGCTGTGACCCGAGCATGTTGGAGTAAAATGTGGAACATATCTGGTGTGAGGAGAGGCTCCCCTCCCATGCATTAAGTTTTGTAAGGGTGATGAGTGACAAAAAAAATAAAAATGTGTTTACTCATCTACCATATGCCATGTTTGTCTTAACCACTGATGACACACATATTCACCTCAGCTCTCTCTGCAAATGTGATTAAAATAATAATAAAAGAATGAAAACAAGAGAAAGACATTGTAATAGTTTCTACTGCTGTGTAAAAAATTGGCAGCTACTTAATAGTTTAAAACAATGCAAATTTATTTTCTCTCAATTTCCATGAGTCTGGAGTCCAGGCACAGCCTAGCTAGATCCCCTGGTGAGGGTCTCATAGGCTATAATCCGGGTGCTGACTTGGTATTTTCATCTGGATGCTTGATTTGGAAGAATCTACTTCCAACTTATTCAGACTGTTGATAGAATTCATTTCCTTGAAGTTGAGGAAATTAGGACCTTGACTTTTTCTTGATTATTGGCTAGTGGGGATCCTGATATCCTTGAGTTCACCTAGCCACATGAGATTCTACAACATGAACACTTAAGTCACTCAGCTTGCAAGGAGAATTTACTCCAGTCTGTTTTTTGGGGTTTTTTTTTAAGATAATCTTGTATAATATAAAGTCATCAAGGCATAACATCCAGCAACTTTTGCTACATTCTATTAATGAGATATAAGTCACAAGTCCTGGCCACAACGAAGGCGAAGGAAGTTCCAGAGGTGCGAGCACCTGAGGGAGGTGTCGCTGGTGGTCACATGAGTTCTGAGGATAGGGAGTGAGAGAGGAGACAGTAGCAACCATACTTCAGAAGGCTGGTAAGTTGAGTGCTAACTGACTTAGTAAACCTAAGAAAAGATAAATATTAAGTCAGTGGTGGGGAAAGTCAAGAAGCAATCTGCTTTTTACTGCAGAATTCTCTAAGAGACTCAAGATTTGGCAGCACCAGCTACTCAAGAAGTGGAGTGAATATGGGATTAATCAGTATAGTTGGGTCAACTGAAGAAACAGACTCTTGGATCCCTCTCTCATCCCAAGCAGTCAAGCAAATGTCTATTCTTCTACCTTAGCAAAAAAACTATATAGAGATATGGGGGGGATATGGGATTTTCAGACTGGGCTATATCAGAAGTAGTTGAAACAGAGTTTACCATACAGAAGACAAGAGGTTCAGTAAAAGTTAATATTTAACAACAGCAGCAAGGCTTATACTCTCTAGAAAAGATACTAGGACAGTGTTCCCCGGAGAATCTGATCATAGCAGGTAAAGCATCCAGAGATCGACTTTGGATATTTTCTGATGAAATGTTTATCCAGATCACCCTACAGTGAAGCCAAGAGTCATCACAACCCACTTGCACACATGCATTCCAATCAGCTCTGTAATGTGTCACTCTTAAATATAACCAAACTGTCATGGATCACTAGGCACTTTGGGAAAGCATCCACTATTAGATGCACAAGTCAAACAAATAAAAAACAGACAGAAAGATAGAGTATAGTGTTATCTACCAGTCCATACTATAGTCTCAACAAAGGAGTGAAGGAGAAAAGAGGGAAAGGCAACTTGAGTGAAAAATAAGAGTAGGAGGTGGGGGAGGGACTGGGATCAATATTCCCCTCTAACAGGATATTGTCTTTATGAATAGGATGCTATAAAGAATATTCAGGCAACAGAGATATCTTTGAAACAAAAATAACATAAATGAGATACTTCAATAGAGGAGTTGGAAGATCAACTTATGCAATGACATAGAAAACAAAAAGATGAAAAAGAGAAGAAAATTAGAGAGGACTAGGTTGAGTGTTAGTATTTGAATAATAGGATTTGCAGAAAGAAAGCTGGAGGAACAGAAGAAAGAACACTGTAAAATATTTTGATCACTAAGGAACATAAATTTCTCAATTGAAATACACCACCAAATGCTCAGTATGATGGGTGAAAATAGGCCCATTGCTAGACATGCTGTGATCTGATGTTTGTGTCCCTCCAAGTCCATATGCTAATACCTACCCTCCAAGGAAGATATTAGGAAGTCTTAGGTAATGATGGTGGAGTCCCCCAAAAAGCATTAGTACTCCTATACAAGAAACTCCAGAGTGGGCCTCCCTGGTGGTGCAGGGTTTAAAATCTCAGCACTATCAATCTATCACCAGCCACTGAGGCCTGAGTTCCAACCCCAGCCAAGGAGCTAACCCACATGGCATAGCAGACCTTTCCTGTCTTGCCCCGCTGCTCCCCTCAGCAGTATATTTCAGTGAAAATCTGCCAGTTTTGCTCCTCACTCTGTCTCTGGTGAATTTCTCACCCTCTGCAATACCCCCCAGTTCTTCTACTAAATAAATAAATATTGAGAGAGAGAACACACACAGAGGGGTACTCTGGGGGAAAGAAGGCAAAAGGAATTGCCCCTCAGACAGAAACTGTATGGTAGATCCACACTGGACCTACAAGGGAAATTGGCCAAGAAGATAAAAGATAGGACACCTAGGTATTGCATGCTATTTAGAAGACAATTGCATACCTTGGGGTAAGCTGGGGGTAAATTTTTTATATGAGCACAGAAATCTAAGCAAGTAAAAACACAGTGACATCCAACAGGCTCAAAATGTTGTGCAGAAAAGGAAAAGGAATTAAGCATACTACCTAGCTCACCTATGAGTAGATGAATGCCAGTGATGTGAAGTGATTTTGATAAAACCGAAATAATAAGATACAGCTATAGTGATAAAGTAGAGCATAGGGAGTGTATTTCGGGAGATGGCAAAAGAGGGCTCAATCTTCATTCTTTGTTTTTGAAAATCAGTAAAACTGAGAAGTCAAGAAGTCACACTATAACCATGTTATTTATAAACACTGAGTAAATATTAATAGAATCAATTAGTTCTGCTAAAAGAGACTATCTCTGAGAAGTAGGGAATTATGGAATTAGTTGATTCAAATCATAACCATATAGTTTTGATTAATTATGAATAAGTGTGTGTGTGTGTGTGTGTGTGTGTGTACGTGTGGGTGAGTGTAATTGGGGCGAGCACGAGCTATCCTAAAGTTGGAAGTCACCTTGATTGATTTGTTTGACCCCAGAGGCCACAATTCTTTCCAAGCTAATATATATTTAGTCAACTGCTTCAGGTCTTTGGGATTCTTATGAGATTTTCAGGTTGATATATCAAGTAGGCCCCTGGGTACACAGTACTAATCAGTTATTCAGAAGAAGATCTGGGCTAGAGATAAACTCACAGGGGCATCAGCACAGACATGTTGCTTAAAGCCCTGGGACTGAGGGAGGATAAGGATAGAAAAGTTGGAAAGGAGGTCCCCCAAAACCAGAAACCTGGCTCACACAATGCCAGGAGTTGGAGGTAGGGGTAGAAGTGATTAACATAGTCGTTAAACCAGTTCTAGGGACTAAGAATCCTTAGGCATGGAGGCACAGACCCACGCTAAGTGTCAGATGCTGTTAGTGTCACAGGGCGGACTGCAGACAGGAGGTAAAGATATGGAGATGGAGGGCCATTGTGGAATCGCTGATCCCTTTAAAATCCATAGTTATTCAAAATCAACAGCAAACCACCCCACAAAGGAATGAGCCCCTCCCAAAGAGAAGAAGACTATTATTAGAGCAATCTCTGCACTGGCTCTGGGCCTCAGTCCTTCTGCCCACCTGGTATTATGCAGGTGTTTCTTTCTGCCAATCCTCTCCCTCGACAGGGCAGCAGCCTTCCTGCCTGCCCGTGACTCGTACCATGCAGGGGCTTCTCTTCACTGACCTCCCTCAGCAGGGCAGCTCTCCTCAGGGCTGCCCGCCTGCAACCATGCAGGCCTCTCTCTTAGCAAACCTGTCCCTTTCGGGGCAGCTCTTCCTGCCCTCTTGTGTCTATGTAAATGTCCTTTGTTCTCCTCTCCCTTTTATAATAAACCTGCCTTTGGATTTAACTAATGTCTCTGTGTCATGGAGAAACTCACCTGGGAAACTCACCAGTGCCACTGAAAGGGGAGTTCTGGTGAAACCTTTCCCACAGTGAACCCAAGGACCCTGCTCTCTGAACCCAATAACTCCAAAAAAACGACATCAGGGCCAGAGGAGACCACCTGTTGGTACAGGGAGAAAAAATTGGAGGTCCAAAGATTGGGCCTTAGAATACCCCATCATTTAGAAGTAAGCAGAGGAGGAGGGTCTACTACAGAAGAATGAGAAGGAACAATCTGTGAGGTATGAAGGGAAACCATAAATTATTCTCAGAAGTTAAGAACAGCCTTTCATGAAAAATTTCAAGAGCAGCAACTGGGTTTCTGAAAGTCAAGGAAACTAAAGACCCCTGACCTGCCCATTCCATTTTAAAACATGATTACTGATGTGTGAATATAATAGGCACTCAGAGTAAGAAATTTCACTGCTGGAAAGCTTTACACTGAATAGAAGAGAATTATGTTTGGACTTGCCAGATCCTTATGTCTGATAAGCTCTTCTAGATCCATAGACAACTATTTTTTAAAAAGTGACTTTCTGATGCTTCCAGAACAAACAAAAGTGCTGAGGGCTGGTCATTCTGGAGCTGCTAGAATGTGTCTCAGACTGATGCAGATTTTGGTAAATGCTGTAAAACTGTTTCCTTCCAAATGAGTCTTAAATAGGCCAGTTGTCTTCTGTTTGAAAGGCAGCATGGCTGTGAGGTACTTACTTTCACCAACCTTCAGGGGGCGGACTCTGACCAAGAAATCAACCCTGGACAAATTGCTTAAAATTTGAAATACACTTGAGATCCACTCTGGAGTTAGGGGGCATAAAAGATGTTTTAGCCCAACTACTCCAGTTGGGAATAACTTAAAGCGCAGCTGCAATGCTTTGTAAGTAAAAGAAATTAGAGAGCTAAAGACATAATAGAGCTGTTTCAGGATGGCAAAGATGCTTCTGTTTCCTGGGTTTAAGCCCAGTGGTGCTGTGAATAGTGGAGGCTGCTTCTAAGCAAAGCAGGAATTAGCAATGGTTGGCATGGGATTTTCACCTGCCAGAAAACCAGTTTCTATTTAAATTTGGGTTGTTTCAATGGAATAGACCTTGAGTGCCTTGGGCAAATGCAGAGTTTATTCAAGCATGAGGCACAAAATAGACTGGGAATTTTCTGTGATTTTTGAGTTTATCTATTTTGGAAAATTTTGAGGATTTGGTTAGACATGAACCATCCAAAGGTGGGACTGAATTATGTAAACTCTTTATCAATTCCATTTTATAGTCAAAGACTTAGCGGTGGAGGGAACAAAACAAAACACACAGTCACTGAATTTAGAGCAAGTACTTCCTTGGTCTTCAGAGCTTAGGAAAGACAAGGGCTCTGCACTTACTCCCTACCCCCATGGCCCAAGGCTTGCCATAGCACATAGTGTGATTTGAAGAAAGGGGTAGGAAAGGAGGTAAGATTATTGAGCTCTTCAATATTCCAGTTTCCAGAGACAGAGTAGACGGTCTCCTCTGATCCTCAAAACAATACAGCAAATCGCACATTGTTTTTCCCCTTTTATAAATAAGGAAGCCAGGCTCAGAGAATTTGGGGACCTGATTATGGTGAAAAAGAAAACAGAAAGGAGAGGATTTGCCCCCAAATTCTCTACTTTGCCTCACTTCCTTTGTTCAAAAGTGGTCCCCCACTTCCACCTCTTCAAAAGTGTAACAGGGCCTGGTATTTCTCAAAGATTTATTCCTTTCAGGTAAAAACTGACCCCTGAAGCTGTCTTTTAAAAGGAGTCCTTCCTTACAAAGTGTCATAAAGTAATTTTTCCAGATACAGGGATACCTGTTTTAGTGTGTTCTGCAGAATGTGCTGCTTTTCACAAATTGAAGAAACCTTTATGGCTGCCCTGAAGCTACTGAGCCTGTCAGCTCATTTTTCCAGCTGCACATGCGCACTTCCTTTACATTTGTTAGCAAGAAAGCATTTTGTGTATTGTGTGTCTTTTTGTGACATGATTTTGGACATTTTAGTCTGTAGTATAGTGTAAACATAACTTTATCTATGCATTAAAAAACCCAAAACTTTGTGTGACTCGCTTTATTGTGATGCTCTCTTTATTGGGTGGTTTGGAATAGAAACCACAGCATCTCCAAGGTGCCCATACTTTACTCCATGTTTTCCTGATGACCTGGGTGAGGTGGGTGAAGGGCTGGAATTTGAAAAAAGCACAAAATGGACAAGTAAATGGGAAGATTCCCAGAGTTCCCCCAAAAGAAAAAATTGACCTAGAAGTGTCAACATTTCACCTGGTTTCACATTTCACCCGGTTTCACATTTCACCTAATGTGTCTACTTACACTTCTAGAGAGGCTCCCCAGGGGCTGATGTGGGTCTCCCTGGCACAGACGGGCTGGTATCTCCCTGCTTCAGTCATTCCTGTGTTTTAGTTTCCTATCAGCAAACCACAGATCTGCATTCATTCAATAAGCCCTGAGATCCCGCACAGAATTTCTCCAATTCTGTGTCTCTTCACAGGTAACACCCTAAGAGAAGAAAAATTTATCACGAAAACGTACCAGCCCAAGTAGGTTTGCCAAGACCTTATCTTGCCTGGTAGGAATCATAGTTAAAATAGGGCCAACAACTCCATTCATGCCAACTAAATGGGAAGCAACACCCCTCTGGAATTCTGACCCTTGGTTTGAAACCAAAGCAGAGGAGCACCCCAGTGTGATGTACTGCCAAGGGACACATTGCCTCTGCGGATAAGGTTTCCGGGCTTTCAGATCTTAGCCACACCCCCCACGAAGGGGCACGGTGAGGCAGCTGTGGATTCATAACAGCCCTCCAGACACTGCCAAGGACAACTCCACAACATGAAAGCTTCGCCTGGCGCTGGTGATAATGGACTTTGTTTTGCTGAAGTAGGCTGGGTGGGGGAGTCAGCCCCACTAATCCTCTATCTCACCTGATGGTGGGAAATGTTACCCTACTTCCTTCCTGCCCCCACCAATTTAAAAGGAATCAAGACGTTGCTTTCATGGAATCACTTCCAGAATTTATGGTGACAATTGTTTACATATTAAGTTTGTCTCAACATGAATTGTTCATGCTCTGCTTTCGCTTAGACTAGAGCAATGCATTTTCTGTGTTTCCCCCCAACCTATAACATCAGCGTGACCAGGAACTTCCTAGACATACTCATTCTTGGACCTCATGTCAAACCTCGTAAGTCAGAAACTCTGGAGGTGACTTTTTTGCACACTCAAATTGGGTGACACTGAATGGGACGATTCAAGACTTTTGGCTAGAGATTAGGATAAACAGGTACTGAAGCCTCCTCTGCTTTTACAGCACAGTAGGGGCTGGGAGCGAAGACATGTTTCAGCTTTATTTTTCTGTAGCCAACACTTCTGTGAGCCTCTGAAATCAAGCAAGTCCAGGTAAAGTTATGAGCAAAGAAGTATGTGGTGTGTATTGCTGGGTGGTTGAATTCTGAGCAATGTAAAATAATTCAGGGAAGTAAGGGGTTTGAGGGTTGACTCTAACACTTACTAAATGTATTTTCTTGGTTTCATTTTCCAAACCTTAGTTACACTATCTGTAAGTAAGTGTTGATAACTTCTTGTCAAGCCATTGTCCGTGGTATGTAAGAGGAACCTGGTACATGAATTCTTAGCATAGTTCCTGGTAAACATCCAACAAATAGTGGCTACCATTGATACAAATAATGCTGAAGTCAATAAAGGAGCATGTATATACTCCATTGTGGAAGGGCATTTAGGCTGGTTTAGATTTGGGGCACTTCTTAAGGAAAGAAAACCTTCCTTGAGTTCTTTCACCTTTTCTCTAATGGGTTTTCACACCTTAGAAAACTGAGCAGCAGTAGGAATGAATAAATTGCAACAACATAAATGCAACTCATAAACATCATATCAGGTGAAGGAAGCCAGAAAAAAGAACATACTCCATATTATTTCATTTACACAAAGATTAAAGGCAGGCCAACTGAATTTATGGTTTTTGAAGTAAAGCTAGTAGTTTCCTTTGGGGTAGGTGACAGCAAGTCCTGGGGGATCTTAACATTCTGTTTCTTATTCTGGGTGATAATTACAAAGGAAATTCACTTTGTGAGATTTAATTTAGCTCTCTGTGTTATATTCTTGCCCTTTTCTCTTATACTTCAACAAAAATCTAAAAATCTATACAAATAAAATTGTTACTACCAAAGTAAAAAAAAAAAAAAAAGAAAAAGAAAAAGAAAGAAAGAAAGAAAAACACAGCAACATAGGACCAGAACCATCTGTACTTCTTCTACCTCTGGAAAATAACCACAGTTATCAACACTTTGTATTTCCTTAGTGTGTCACTATATAAAAGAATCTGTTACAAATCCACAGAGCTGTAAGTGCTGTGGGGTTTACAATCACGTTTTATTCATCTACGGTAGAATACTGCTTGGCACAGACAGGGAACTCAATAAATGTCTATTGAACTGTTTAAAAAATGGAACACATTTCCTCTTGCTGGTTGCTGGATCTGGGGACCTGTGTGTGCCTGTGCTTGTGTGTGCACTGCCTGGCTTGTAGGTAGAGAGATTTCACCCTTACCTCTGGGATTTGAATGGAGCAGAAGATGTAGAGTTTATTAACTGAGTAATAACAATGCTGACTTATGAAATACTTGACAAAACACCTAGCTGCATCAAAAACAGTTGCATTAGATGTGATACATAGCAGCTGTGACTGTCATTAGAATTGGAGTCAAAGACAATTTTGGGGAGCCTTAGGATCAAATAACGATAGGGGTTGAGACAAAGTCTCTGTGTGATGGGAGGAGAGGTAGCACCTTGTTTCCCTGGGTAGAATATTCTAATTTGTTTCTCTATTTCGATCATTTTTTCTGATGTTATTATGTTTTCATGAGAAACAGGTGGCAAGCTGACCATGTGCCAGATGGGAGTCTCAAGAGACTTCGCCATGTAATATAAAGCTACTTACTGAGTCTTCAAAAATCTTATAGTTTTTTATGCACAACTGGAAACAAGTTATCAAAGATATGTATCAGTGTTCTATTGTTGCACAGCTCGCTGCCACAAATTTAGTAGCTTAAATGAATATTCTCTTATTAACTCACACTTCCTTGTGTCTGAAATGTGGCTTGGCATGACAGGTTCTCTGCTCAGGCTGACATCACCATGTCAGCTGAACACATTCTCACCTGGAAATTGGTCCCTCTTCTAAGGAAAAGTCTCCATTTTCTAGCTGGCTATTGACGGGAGAAGCCCTCAGTAACTAGAAATGACTCTCAAGTATTCACCTTATGGCATTCTCCATCCCTCACTTGAAATCTCTCTGAGAAAACTCTCATGATGATTAAGTTAGATGTCCCAGAAAATCATCCTTTCTCATAGTCAATTGATTAGTGACCTCAACTATGTATGCAAAATCTTTTTCCATGTAATAATATAGTCATGGAAGTAACACCAGAGAGTGGAGATTACAGTTCTGTAAGAGAGGTACACAATGTTCATCCCCATATTATGGAAGAGGAAATTGAACAACTGACAGATTGAGGAAGTTGCTTACTATCATCTGTGTATTAATGGAAGAGGCAGGTTTCCCCTGATAGATCACTCTCTTTGTTTCTGTCCACACAGTTCAGTCTACATTCTTGGTTTTATATATTTCATAGGTAGAAAAAAACGTTCTGTAGTCAGGGCCTGCGACTTACGTGTCTCCTACTTTTTACAAAATTGAGAATGCGGTAAACAAGATTTGTACTTGGATAAAAAAAAGGCTTTATCTTGATGCTACATGGAGACTTCAGTTTCAAAGAGAAATTTTGTTCTGAGAGAAATGGATTTAGTAGTTCCAACAAAAAATTATCAAGCCTAAGTTTGAATTAAGCTTTCCCCCTCTTACTTTGTACATTTCCCACACCTCATTCTATTATGAGTCTAGTGTATTCCACCCTTGAAGGTTGCTCACCATCATGACACACCCACCTCTGTTTTTAAATGATTTTTTTCACAGGCTCATTTCCTGTTATCTCTGGCTTCTCTCTGTCTATTGAACCAGATAATCAACAGCTCCCAAACAATTTCTGACATTTCTTTTGAAATAAAACATCTAAATCCATCCTTCAGACAGAAAAGAAAGACGACTTTTGTCCACTTGTGACTAGTCCTTAAAGGAAGACCTAGTTCTTTTTGAATGTTTACTGCCCTAACTTTTCAAATTTTCTTGGGGAGAGCTCAATTATTGGCAATGCCATCTTAAAGCAATGTCCCCTTTCCTACTCCTTGAAATTTAATGCTGTAGATTCAGTAATACTATATTTCTCTCCAGCTACTTGATCCCTGGAGACTTGCTTTGAAGCATTAGAATGAACCAGTTTCATCAGAAAGTGACATGACCTTCTACTGATGCTGTCAATTCATGGTACAACAATGGTTGTGCCACGCCTCTTGAAGTTTGGCGCAAAGGTTCTCTTGTGACTTTTTAACAAACAGCGAAGATTCAGTTTTTATAATGGGATTTTAGAAATTGACCTTTCATTGTATTTTCTTTCCCCTCTTTATACATACAGTTATTCATATTATCCTCAATGCACTTGTTTATCTGCTCTAATTAATCATTTTCTGAAGTAGGTTGAAGTTGGGTTGATAATAGACACCATCATTCTCAAGAGAGCATGCTACCAACCACTGTCTGTGGACAAGCAAAAGAATAAAATGTCTAAATGATCCCATGTCTTTTTTATTTCTTCCAATTGAAATCATACCCACAACATGTCACTTATATTTTTTCCTTCATGCTTCAATGACTAACTTAAGGACTACTTTTACCAGAATGCATGGTGTTCATTTTGATCAGTGTTCACATGTGAATAGAATGAAGATTAAATAAAGTCAATAATAACCCTGAAATATCTTTTCACAAGTCACAGACAACTATGCGAAACTGGAGTGATAGATCAGACTGGAGACAGACAATACACTGTCCCTCAGTAAATCTAATATGGCCAGTAGTTTCTTGGAATCAGAGAAGATAGGACACAACTATCCTCTGTGATATGAGAAATATTAAAAGCATACCCAGTATAAGGGAAACATGGATGAAAGGAAATAACCAACTGAAGGCTCCTTCTTTAGAACTTACCTATTTGTGGAAATTAGGCAAAGATATAATGGGAGGATAGATGTCTTTATATTTTGAAGTTATTCTTTGAGCAAATTTTTTTAAAAAATGTATTTAATTTATCTCCCTTGACCACTAAACTCTCAGGATGACATGGAAGGGTAGGATCAAATCAGGAATTTTTCAGATTTCTTGGGTTTTGTGCCACAATGTGGCAGATAGAGAGTGGGTTCTCTCCAATGACATTCCTCCTCTAAGGCCCCAAGGATAGTCCCACACCTTCCAGACTTCACTACAACCACCCAGGACCCTGGAACTGCCTGCCAAAGATCTCAATCTGGTTTTCTAAGTCTTTGTAGGCTTTCTTCTGGAATTAATTTTACCACTGTGTATACTCTTCATCCCAAAGAGTGACCAGAGAATGGTTGTTTGCAGGGTGTGTGGGTAGAGTTTAGATGTGATGACCTGGTTGTCCGTAACCTTATGTGTGAGACCCCTTGGGGATTAGGAGGGAGCCAGGAGTAGACACATCTCCAGAGTGAGGCTGGGGAAGCTCCTCCATTCAGATCTAGGTGTGGTCCTGCTAATTTCTGACTGCCAGGAGGTCTATGTTGAACAAGGGTAGCAGGAAGAACTTCTTCAACTGCTTAAATGATTTCTCTCTGCCATTGATGGTGTACAGTTTAATCAATTTAATTTCTGTGTTAAGGATGTTTAGAGTGCCCATCTGGTTAGGCTGAGGGCACAAGACATGGTGCAAGTGGAGTTTGAGGTGTCAACTCCACAGTCTGAGGTAGGGGAGGGTTGAGATCTCTTCTAATTTCTAGATTCTGTGCTAATGTCTTTCACCCTCACATTCAATGGAGGAAGCTTTAATGCCAAGTACAGACATCCATGGTTCCATCCAGATCATAGAAATCAAACAGGATCCTCTTTTCTCCCCAATTTCAGCATATGTTCCCATCACTGTTGTCCTGCTAGCCGCCTTGGGCATTGTCTTTGAGTTCTTCTTCTTCACCATGTTCTTTCCCAACTAGTCTACTAATTAGAAAATCCTTCTTTCCTCCGAAGTATTTCTTACATCTCCCCACCACCCTAATTTATCTCTACTGCAACCACCTATTCAGAGAAATCCCCTAGAAATGAATGTACAAAACCCACCATTGTTTAAGTTCCAAGGTTCTCAAAGTGAAGTCTAGTGGTTACTGGTAGTCTCCAAGGTGGTCAAGGATTGAAGAGTAGTTCAAGGTTATAAAGTTCTTATTTTGTTCCATCACTCTTTACAGGTGTGTTATACTGTTGTTTCTGCAAATATTTTGTATTATGTCAGAACATCGTGTAAGGGAGTGATGTGTAAGTCACACAAAATAATAATTATCTGTGGACATTTAAGGTTTTCACTTAATATTTAACATTACATAGCATGCTGTCTGAAAGCCTCTTCCTTCAATGTAAGAATATATGTAAGGAAAAAGTAATCTTCCATTCCAAATTCTAATAAAGTCCCAAATATATCCATTATATACCCTTTTATAATTTACCCTTTTGAAACTGATATGGATGTGAAAAACCAATTTTGTGTTGGTCCCAGTAATATTTCCCAATGACTTGAGTAAATATTTGCCTTAATATTTCAGACGGATAGGAGCAAAGTGTTGAAATAAATGTATCATTTGCCTTCAATGTGAATTGCCCTAGTAAATCTCAAAATGTTTGCTCTCCTGAGACAGAGACTTCTCAGTTTTGTCAGGTGATCCATATTTTATTGTGAGGTGTCCATTCTTCTGGGACAAATAAGAGCTTTGAAGAATATATCCACAATGGTGAAATAAGAAAATTTATGAGGAATGAATTAACTACCCTCCATTGACAACCTGTCATATTTATGGCTTTCCATGGAGATTAGCTTGAGGGAAAGAGATTACTTCCACTTTTCCCAGGCTCAAGCTTTGTTGTGTCCTTTCTCCTACTAGAGGACAAAATGTCCCTCAGCATGGAAACAAGCAGACCAGGTAGCCAAAATAGCTTAGAATATTCTCATTTAAACAAACAGGAAACAACATGCTCAGAGAGAGATTCTCTTGTTTGATGCAGTGGTTCCGGTTGAAATATTTCAAACAGAAGTTTTGAAAACAAATGTACTCTGAGACCTCCCACTCCTAAAAAACAATAGTCATTCCTTTTTCTACAGGTAATTTCACTCTCATGAAAACTGAAAGATCTTTTCCTGAAATAGCAATTAGGTTGTCACCCCTGGGTGTGTTCTTTTGAAATAAACATAGAACACCTCCATATACCAAAAATTTTGGAATCCAGTCCAATTTCTTTCCTCAGTGAGCAATGAGTCTTAAAACCAGTTGTTACCAACTTTCTGAGGTTCAGTTTCTTTCCCTATAAAATAAGAGATGAACTAGACAAACTCATCAAATATTCTTCATATACTATCCCCTCTCTTTCTATATCCTTAGTAAACAGTTATTTTTTGGATCATGCTATGATGTTCCTCATTTTGCAACTGTACTAATTCCATTATAGACTAAACAAAGCTTGCATTTTCTAGGTAATTATCAGCAAGGAGGCATGCACATGAAGAATTCTGAGCTTGCGCTGATGAAAAGACCAGGCTTAAGATTTCTGAATATAATAAGTGAACCTATTGAATAACAGAGATTTAACTAAATAAGATTAGCTCTGTTTGACTATCCCCAAATTTATTTATTTTATTATTATTTTTTAAACATCCTTGTTTATGTTTTCACAATACAGGATTTCTCCCCTTAGGTGCAGTCACCATAGTTTTCCCACCTCCAAAGTGCCCACATTATCCCACCACACTCCCCTGACCTCTCCTCCCCTCTACTGGAAGACATAGTTAACCCATCACTGATAACTTTCCCACTTATCCTTTTTTAAAGGGTTTATTTATTTATGCATGCAAAACTGGGGTGTAGACAGAGGTGCAGGGGGTGGGAGGATTCACCAGAGACAGAGTGGGGAGCAGACAGGCAGATCTACTGAAGTACACTGCTGAGGGGAGCAGCGGGCGAGATAGGAGAGGTCTGCTGTGCCATGTGGGAAGCTCCCTGGCCGGGGATCAAACTCGTCCTGCAGTGGCTTCGGATAGCTTCATAGTGCTGAAACTTAACCCCTTGCGCCACCACAGAGGCCCCCTTCCAGGAGGCCCCCTCCCACTTATCCTTGACTTTGAATCACAGACCTTCTCAATTAGATGATATAGGCAGCTGCTACTGATAGAGTTAGTGAGTAGGCTTGGTATACTTAGGCTATAACTCATTTACTACTTCAAGGCTAAATATTATATAAAGACCTCTCCAGTGTAGAATTCTAATTTTATGTGCAAACAGGGTAAATTTTCAAAGAAAAATTTATTGTATTTTATGGTCACTTAAAGACTCGTACCTGATGTGCAGCAATTAAAAAATTCCAGTTCAGTGGATGGATGAAATTCTCACTTTCCCATTTACTAATCTATTTTTCCCACTGAAAATTAACTTCAGATTCCTGACTTAACTTGCAGATGATCTGAGCACCACATGTATATCGCAATATTTTAGGAACTATTAGGCAAGAGGATGGATTGTAAGGTCTTACTGACATCTTGCCAGTGCCCTCAGATTTGGAGGACTGAGGATCCTGTTAGGGTGTAAGTCAGTGATATTTTAGGCCAGTTTATTTTCCCTTTTGTAATGATAAAGGAAAGACAATTCTAAATAACTTTCACTATCAAAAGCTTCTCTATTTGTCAAACCGCTCTAAGATAGTAGACTAAAGAGAAAGTTTGTCCATAGATCCGGAATTTGAACCATTACTCATCCAGTGGAGAACTGTGATAAGAGATTGCCTTTAGTCCCTCAGAAGATGTTCTATCAGAGCCACAAAATTCTGGATATTCAAAAGAAAAAATTTTTAATGAAAATGTCAACCTGAATAAATGTTAAAATTGGTTCATTTAGAAGAGGAATTTTATATAAATTCCTGTTTAACGTAATTCAAAAAATTCCTAGTGCTACTGCCTGTCTATATGGTATCATGTTAAGGATACAGGGGAGGTAAAGAATAAGACTTTGACCACAAGAAGTTCTCAGTCTAGTGAGAGGGATAAGAGAAGTAATCAAAGAGCGAAAAGCAAGAAAAACACTTTTCAGAAGAGAGCAGGAGATTTAAACAGGGAGAGATCCTCTGACGTCTTCATGGAAGAGGAAGCAACTGAGTTTGATTTTGAAGGATGCACAGGATATCCACAGGATATTGTGGATATCCACAAGGGAGAATCAGACTGAGATTTTGAAGTATAAATGTGATATCTGTAGGTGGTTTGACTTGAGTAGGAAAGAGTCTAGGAGAAGTGTTGAAATAGAAGTCTATTTAAAAGACTAGACATGAAGGAATGATGGTCCCAAAACAGAGACGTGCCCATAGAGACTGTAAAATGGAGGTCAGGTAGGAGAGACATTGCTGAGGTAAGACTTTGCAACTAGCATCCATCATGAAGTGATGAAAAGGAATGAGTCAAAGTCTGCACTAGGTGTTCATTCATGAGACTGGAGAAGTGGCTATTAGCATGAAGGCTAAACCACAGAAGATGGGATATTCAAACAAGGCTAAAATTCCAGCATCATAAGTCAAATTAGCTTTAAAGAACATTTGGTCTTTGCAAATAAATAGAATCAATGTTGAAAAAGCTCATAAATTTTAAGTTCTTGGTAATTTGAATAACTTGATAAAGAGACTTTTGTCTTCCAAACATATTTACTTATAGATATCAATATTAGACTGGATTCTAATGCACTTAATTAGAGATATCCTTAAAATTTTTATTCACAGACATTTACATGAAAGTTTCTGGGTATTTTAACAAAACAAAACTTCTGCCTTCCTCACTATCTTATCATGTTTTATATTATAATTTCAAAGACAGAGTATTTTAATAATATTGGTGCATATTTTTCTATCCATTTTCAAGATCAGCTTTAGGAAATGAATATACGTGTGACTGTAAACTCATAGGCTCTCAACAAAAAGAACTTAAATTAGTCACCAAAAAATATAAATAGCAACTATTAGAACTGAATAAAAAACTAAATAAATGGAAAACATTGATAGTATTTAACCACTGAAGTAAACCAATGGACACTGGTTGTTATTATTGAAAAAAATAATATTAGATTCAATATTTATGCAAGCATTATGATGTTTTGTGGCAACAATAGAATAATATTTACAGAAAACAATGGAAAATGTCTAGGTTAAGTACAAATGGTTTTGAAATTTGATGCTAAAATGGCTAAACAGATATAAAAATCTCTAAAAATAATGAAACAAATTCTCGCTACCTAGAATGGAAAACTTTAAAGAGGTTGCTAACCACAAGAAATAAAATAGCACTTAGTACATACAATTTTTAAGTATGCATATCTTAGGTTAACTAGATTATACCAGTGCTATACCAGTCTTTGAACACTTACATTATCACAAATTTAAAAAGCGCTAGATGAAGAAATAAAGAAGTCAAAATGTTTATTGTTACCATCTTTTGAAAGAAGAATTTCAACTTTTTTCAACAGCTGAAAAAAAAACACTCTCAATTTTAGGCATTAATTTTAAAGTCTGATTGAACTTGGGAGAAGAAAAAAAACACATAAACCGGAACAGTCAACATAATTTGAATTTGTTATGAGGAGACAGGTTATTACCTTGTGGATAACAAAGACATTCTATGAAACAAATTTAAAGGTTATATATGTTATTGTTTGTATTTGCAAAAATATAGAGAATTGGAGAAACCAGCATCAAATTTGGCTATGCAGCCATCCTTAGACACCCCATAACAATGTTAACTGAATGCTATTTGAGAGATAAAATTTAATTTAGACAAGAAAGCAGATGAATGTGAAACAACAAAAATGTTTCAAATAAACAGAAAATTGTAGTCTTCAGACAAAAATTAAATTAAGTTTGAATAAGAAGTGGCTGCATTATTTCGTTATTTGGAATAAATCTTATTTATTTGGTATAAAATATGAGGCAAAATCTTATTAAAAAAAAAAAAGATCAGGGTGAATGGTTCAAATAGCTGTGTCAGAGGAAATAGAACACTAGTCTGAAAAGTACCCAAATCCTGAGGGAAAGAAACATTCTGCTCTCACAGCATCTGCCCAAGAAGCAGGAAGCTCTCCAAGTCAGAAACACTGGCTGGCACCATTTGACGTCACACTGTCTTGTTGATTTCAACACCTGCTTGTACCATCTTGAAACTTTTCCCCCAGCCTACTAAAGATTGTGGGTAAGCAAAGGACACAAAATATTAATTCAAAAGGAAACCTGCACCCCTATTTTGATTGCAACACTATTTACAATAGGTAGATGCAGAAACAACCCAAATGCCCAAAATAGATGACTGGATCAAGAATATATGGGGCCTCCCTTGGTGGTGCAGCGGTTAAGTGCTGTGCTGTGGAGCTGTCGGCAGCAGCCAGGCAAGTTCGATGCCCAGCCAGGGAGATTCCCACATGGCGCAGCAGATCTCTCCTGCCTTGCCCACTGCTCCCCTCAGCAATGTATTTCCATCGATCTGCCTGTTCTGCTCCCCACTCTGTCTCTGGTGAACCCTCTCGCTGCCCCACACCTCTGGCCTGTACACCAGCCTGCATGCAAAAATAAATTAATTAAAAAAAGAGGAATATGTGGTATATATACACAATGGAATACTATTCAGCAATCAAAAAAGATAAACTCATGCCATTTGCAGCAACATGGATAGAACTAGAAGGGATTATGCTCAGTGAAATAAGTCAGAAGGAAAAAGAAAATTATCACATGGTTTCACTTATAGGAGGAATATAGGGGAACCAAATAAGGGACCAGGAAGAAAAATAATAATGATAAAACAAAACAAAACAAAACAAACAAAAATGAACTGACAATTATAAATCAGAGACACTCTGCAGGGGAGGGGGAGGGAGAGGAACCAAAACAAGGGTGGGAAGAGCACAAGGGACTTTGGTGTTGCATGGGTGACTTGGTGGTGGAAATTCAGTGGGGACTACACCTGAAAAAAGAAAGCAAACTTTGTACAAAAATGAACAATGTAAAATATATATATGAAAATAAATCATATACATATTGCGGGTAAGCCCTGCTGAGCGTTTCATCTCCCAATAGCATCATGAGAGTCTCTGTGTGGCACCCGCTGTCGGGAGCGCGCCCGGGCCGCACCACCCAGACGCGGAAATCCCCACCCGGCAGCTGCTGAGGGCATGGACACCTCGTGCCTCAGCTTGTGCAGCACGGTGTGCACGTGGACAGCGCACGGATTGGGCGCTGGGGCTGACATTTACCGCCATTGGCCAGCAGGGATTGACCTTTGTACGGATTGGTTGTTTGGGCTT